>CM019904.1:74065019-74170629 GCA_009764595.1 Geothlypis trichas | reverse complement strand
CCTCCCTCCCTCCCTCATCCTCCCTCATCCCTCCCTCCCGGAGAGCTGTTTCCTTAGCGCATTTCAATCGATCCCAAGCGTGCAACGATGCACGGGCACTGAAGGAAGGGGATAAATCTGCGAAGGTCACTAAATCCATAAAAGCACGTCCCAATTGCTGCAATTATCACCAGCCCATCCGGCCGAGAACAGAGTCTCTGCGCACCGAGCAGACGGCACAGCGGGACCTTTCCCCCTCCCCATCAGCACGGACCTTCCAGCCAGATAGAAGTTTACAGCACCGGGAGGCGGCGGCACGGGCGACCCGCCTCACCTTCCAAAGCCGACGGCAGAAAGGGCGGCGAGCGCCGGGATCCCCCGCTCCGCCTCCCGCCCGCCTGCCCGCCCCCGGGGCCCCCCGCCGGGATTGTCCGGCCCGCGCGGGCGATTCCCCCGCCCGGAGAGGGGCCTGCGCGGGCTCGGGTTGCAGCCCTGTCCGACGCCGCTCGCCCGCCCAGCGCTGCCGCCCTGCGCCGCCGAAACCGGCCCCCGCGGGCCATTGTTCTCAGCCATCGTGTGTCCCTCGCGCTCCCGAACGTCTTCCCCCGTGGCCCGCCATTCACAGACACCGCCCCGCCCGCCGCGTCCTTCCCCGCCCCCGGCACGCAGCGGCGAGGGGCGGCGCGCTGGCTCGGGGAGGCTGCAGTACCGCTTTCTGGCCACAGGGCGGCAGACCTACCGGGGCTGCGATTTTCCCCCCATTTCGGCTCCACCTTGAGAAGGTCAAAAAGTCCGTGACATTAGGACACGCCGACCCCCAGATGGCGGCCGCGAGAGGGCCTCCCGGCAGCGAGAGGCGTTTACCCTCATGCCTGGCAGACACCCGACAAAATACGCAGCCCCCGGCGGCCCGCTGAGCCCACAGCCCGTGGCAGTACGCTTGAAACGCCGCAGAAAATACCGTCGGAGCCGCCCGTCGCGCTGTTTCCGTGCAGGCAGTGCGCTGACACCCCCCCCGGGCCCTCTATTTTCGCGCCCTTTCGCTGCCTTCTTGAGAAGGTCAAGCCATCCGTGACATTCGCTGCCCGCCACTCCCAACATGGCGGCCCCCCCGGCTGCCTGTCGGTGAACGGCTGCAGTACCGCGCTCTGCCCACAGGGCGGCAGCACTGCCGCCCACCCCAGCCGGGGGCGCAGCGCCCCTCGGGGCTGCGGGCGGGGAATTCGGCAAAAAAAACGGGGGCCATCCCCCCCGCCAAAAACTCCTCTGAAATAAATGCCAAAACCCTGCCTCTTACCCGAGAACCAAACAAGCCCCCTTTCTTTAAGCCATCTTTCAATAAAGTTTATATTTATACGTTTGGGATTCGTATTCGCTGCGTATTTATAGTGGACATGGATGTAGTACATCATTTATAGAATATATCATGTCTATTCCTGTTATTTATATTCTCTTTTGTGTTTTTATAAAGATTGTTATATATTGATGTATATTACTACGTTTAAAATTACATTCTTTCTTATCTTTATTATTTAAAACAAAAATCCCATCCCTAACTAAATAAATACAAAACCCCCCTTCTTTTAAACTCTATTGAAATATTTTATATTCATAGCCTTCATGACTGTATTCACAATATATTTATAATTAGATGGATGCATTCTATTAATAAATATATACTATGTATCATGTTCAAATAATATCGATACGTTCTTTTTGAAATTATGTACTATATCTACTGCTACAACTTATTTTTCTTCTATTTTTAATTTTTAGATAAATCTTTACGTATTATATATATCGCTCTACTTAGATTTCTACCTTTCTATTATTTGTATTTATAATTTTATACTAAAACCTCTGCTTTTGCCGAATAAAAAAACAAAACCATTCTTTTTTTAAACTACTTGAAAAAATATTTCGTCTTTATATTTATCATATCTATAATTTGTCTATATGATATCTGCGATGTACTATATTCTATTTTATATCTATTTCCTAGAATATATTATAATAAGATATATACAGTATGTATTATATCTATCGATTTATGTTATTTTCTATTTACAGTTATTTAATATTTTTACATATATCTGCGCATATTTGCAAATCATTTCCATACTTATATTGCCGTTCGGGTTGTGTTTATATTTGCCTTCTCTGTTTATATATCTATAAATATACTCTATGAAGAAATATAATACCTTATTGTAGTGTATAATGACTTACGTTCCATGTTAATTTTAAAAAGACCGAGTAATATAAAATAGAAGTGGTTTGTTCCCATTTCACATCTGTTTTGTTTAATATAGTTAGATTGTACATTTAAAATCCAATTCCTAATGAAAATGACAAAACAAACAGCATCAAATCCCCACCAATATCTTCCAAAACATCAAGATACCTCCACCAGCCAAAAAACTGCCAGCGAAAAAAACACACGACCTCTTTTCAATAACGATTCTCATCGCATCAGAAAATGGAAACAAAAAGAAAGAAAACCCTACAGAAACACACACAGCAAATCACAAAAACTACGAAAAAAGAAATCACACCAACGTACTAAACTCCAAAGAGTACCGCGGAGCCTGACGTTATTAGAAAAATAAGAACTAAACGCTACCTCTACACTAACTCAAAGAATAACCAATACTCTGTAAAAAAACCTTTAAAACCGAACTCATTAACGAAATAGAAAAAAAATCGACGCCACTAAAAACTAAGAAAATAACTCCCCAAATAAAAAGAAAAGAAACTACCTAAAGCGATCCATCATATAAATACCCAAGTTTCCAAAAATAAAACTGATAAACAACAACTAAATGCATCAAAGGACAAAAAATAAAAAAAAATAGAAAAAAAGAAAGAAAAGAAAGACAAAAACAAAAAAAAAAAACGAACCCCAAACCAACTAAACTTAATTTACACCAAAAAATTATTCCTAACGGAATAAACCCACAGTGCCTCTATCTATCAAAATAAAAAACCACCTAGAAAAAACACAAAGCCTAAAGAGAAACGAAACAGAAAACATATCTCCCAAATGATCCGGAACAAAAAACACACACTACAAAAAAACAAACGAAATCAAGAAAAGCTCTGGAGAGCAGTAAACGGCAAAGCAATTATAAAGATTTAAAAACCCCGCTGCTATGAACGGCATGACGGCACCTCAAGCCCACCAAAACAAACACCACACACTCACGCTAATAAAAGCCACCACAACAGAATTCAAATCCGACCGCTACGACACATAAAAACCATTGCACGCCTGTCAAAACAAAATACCCCGGCAGGAAAAATATCCGACTACAAAACTCCATCCAAACAAACCTTTATCATCACCGCCTGGACCGAGAACCATCGCAGTCAGGAGGGACACCATATCCTCAGCGTACACCCGCTGCGGAGCAAACAAAACGATGCAATAAATCCCGCAACGCCTCCGAACCACACCGAGAGCTCTCAGCGGCTGCAGCCCGCGCTCGCTGCCGGCCCCGGCCGGAGCGCGGCTCCCGGCAGGACAGCGGCTCCTCCGGTGCGAGGGCGGCGCCGCCCCGGAGCCCCCCGCCCGCTCCCCCCCGCGAGGCCGGCACCGGGCCGGGGGGCCCCGGCGGCGCCCGAGCCCGCGCCCGGAGCGGCCTGGCACCGCCCGGGCCGGCGCAGCAGCGCCCGCGCCGCCTCCGCCGCCCTCGGCCGGCCCGCCACGGCTCCGCTCGGCTCCGCTCGGCTCGCACCGGCGCGGCTCCCGCCGCTGCCGCGCCCAATTCCCCCGTCCGCCTCGCCAGCTTGCCCGGGCCGTGCCGGCAGGCTCCGAGCGGCAGCGTTCCGACCGGGCCGCGGGCACAGGGAGCGCCCTCAAAACGCAGCGGCACGGCCCCAGTGCGGCCCCGCGAACGCTGCCAGAGCTGCAGCTCCCCCGCAACTGAACCCCGCAACTGACGCCGCAAGCGGGGCTCGCCTCACTTCAACAAGGGCACAGAAATGTGTTCTCCCCTTCAATTTCGTCCCCTAGCAGCGCAGAAAAGAAGGGGTGTTCCTCAAATGAAAGCCTTCGACTGATGGCAAAGGGCATTTGGACCTCCATTCAAACCCTTGAAAAGGAGGGACACCAGGGCTGCCCCCATCAATTTAAACCTTAGGATGATGGAAACGTGGTGGCTGCCTTCAAATCAAACCCATAATACCACAAACGAGACTTTTTCCCACTCCCCTTCAAATAGAAGGCAGGGATTCCCTGTCACCCCTGTGACACCCCTAAGGGCCTGGAAAAGGCAGGCGTTCCTTCAATCGACACCCTGCAAACCACGAGCGAAGAGGGATCCCCTCAGTTCAAACACAGACAACAATAGAAGAGCAGCTGCTTCCTTCTCCTTCATTTCTTTTGTCCTCCTAAGCTCTATTTTTGTTCCTGGGGGCGCCGGGGAGGGACTGGCAAGACGAAATTGAGAAGGGGAAGGACAAAAGTCCCCGCTCCAAAGCCACACGGGCTCACCTGTTCGACTACTGCTTCCCAGCACAACGATTCGTCCCTCGGCACCTCCTTTGGGCGATGCTTCACGTATCCAAGCGCGAATCCAGGTGTTCCCCCAGACCCTGTGAGAGGCTCTCGCAGTCCTTCCATGAGACAGCCCTGGGAGCCTCCCAAAAACCGCTCTCCACTCAGCAGCTCCATGCAAAACGGAGCTGAGGCAAAACCTGCCCCTAAGACAAGCCTCCGTCCGGCAGGAGCCGCCCCCTCATCATCCTCACACTCGCACCTGGCGCTGCTCCGAGCCCCCAGCATCCTCACACTCGCACCTGGCGCTGCTCCGAGCCCCCAGCATCCTCACACTCGCACCTGGCGCTGACGCCACTCTCCAACAGCGCCTCTCCCTGTCCAGACACACAGCCCGCTTCTCACAGACACAGAGCGCACAGAAATCTGCTACGGCTGTTGGCTTTTCTTAGTCCCTTCTGGTTCCGCAATTCAAACGCGTACCGCGCGCCGATGGCATCGAGGGAAAGCTTTCCAGTGCACAAAACTGGCATTCTGGTAGCACACTTTGACACACCTTCAGAAAAAGCAGAATCAGCGCCAACTCCTAAGACCCCTGCTGAGGAAGCCAGCCCTCCTTGGCACACCCCATGCAGCAGACCTCGAAAAACGAGGGGAAAAAGTCAAGCTTGGAGTGGAAAAACAGAATGTAAATACACCGGCCTGTAAAAAAAACCTTCACACAGCACTAGTGGGAACCGGTCACATTTCTTCTTCCCTTGCTTTCTGTAATGACATAAATAGGAAGTAAAAAAACCCACATGAAACACAAGCAGAGCTGGGATTTTACAGGTCTTCGTTTTGGCGCTCTGGATGACAAGCGCCTCTTCCGGGACTGCGACACGATTTGGGGACAGGCGGAGAACGGAGGCCAAAGGTGCCAGAGGAGCCCCTTCTATCGCCTTCAGCCCCTGCAGCTGTTCTGATGCTTTCGGGGCACAGCTTGGTCCATTCCTAGATCAAAATGCTAGGGCAATATCTTCAAAACTGCTACCCATCTCTAGTCGGACTTTCCTACATTGCTGTAAACAAACGAGTGGATAGAGAGGGTTTCTCCCCAAATGAATTTAGAGACAAATTCCTATTCTTTACCAATACCTATAAAAAGGAGTACCTTGGCAGGTTTTAGCATTGTACAACCCACCCCTCCCCTGTGAATGGGCGGCAAGCTTTGGGGTCCCTCTGGGGGACGGCACCCAGCGCGACCCCCCTCGCCCGCCACCCACCTGCCCCCGCACCGCAGTGGGGCTCCCTCTCCTGCGACCTTGGCGTGCCCCCAACGGCGTCAGAGCCCCGAGTCTCCAGCCCCTTTTCCTGACCCCCAAAGAAGGCACGGAACGAGTCCGACTGCCCCGCACGGCAAGCGCAGCGCTTTGCTCCGAGCCCTTGCCGGCACGTACATCCCCCCCGAAAGGGATTCTGCTGCAACAAGAAAGGAAGGGGGGGCAGCCCTCGCAAGGGTTGAGGTTCCTCCCCAGCCTCGCTGTCCCGGGCCAGGGCCAGCGAGAGGGAGCGGCAGAGACGGCGGGGACGGCCCGGCACGAGCGGGGGCCGCTCTCAGCGCCATGCCGGCAAAGCCGCGGCTCCGGCGCTGTCGGGCGGGCTGTTGGAGCGGCGCGGGGCGATCCGCATTAATCCGCATTAATAGTAATTATCCGTATTAGTATTTAGGTAAGAATTGTTACTGTTAACACTGGTAGTGAGCGCGTTAGCTGGTGTTTACTGTGAAGCTCTGCTCTCCCACAGTATGACAAGATCCTGAAGCTGACCTCAGGTGCAAAGTTTGTTAAGGGCTGCTGTTCTTAGCACGATCCCCCGATGGGGCCATGCTCCAGAGATGGGCAGCAATGAATCTGCCGATGCCTTCCCAAGGTGACAGAGCTCGCCCTCCCTCCCATCTGCAGTCAGGGGATGTGAAGGCAACCATTGCTGTCCTCAGCTCCGTCCTCTCCAGTGCAGCCAAGCACAGTGGTAGACAGTGAGTCCCTGCCAAGTGAGCTGCAGTAGCTGGGACTATCCAAAGGTAAGGGAAACCCTCAGGATGGCACCATGAGCCAGACCTGATGGGATGTTGCTAACAGTTCCCAGCCCCGCCTTCTTTCACAGCCGATGGAGGGCAGGCTGCCTGCTGTGCTGTCCTGCACCACCTCCCTTCTGTGCCATCAATCCCCGGGGCTCCTCAGGTGCTTTGGTGAGATTTGGCAGCTGCAGGTCTGGTGTGAGCAGAGGGATTCTTCTCCTGTCTCCCCTCATGAGCAGAGCAATGCCAGCCAGTTGTTCTGTTTAACATGTGACTGACCCACAAAACTGCAGGAGACTGAAGACTTGTAACAGGTGCAGGAGAGGTTCAAAAGGACTTGGGAAAAAAACCTCTGTCTTTCTCAGTCCAAAGGGACAGCAGAAACTCACATCTGCTCACAGTAATCCTCTGGAGAGTGGAGCAATGTTTGTATGGTAAGATGACTGGGGGTAAAATCAGAGGAAACTAAGTTACGTTCATATCCTAACAGGAGTTATAATGGTACAGAAATTTTAGGGTAAAATACAGGTGCTGTTCCCAGGATGGAACTGGGTTGGCATGCTCCACATGATTCTCCATACACCCATAAGTACCTGCTAAGGGGGGTGTGGAGTGGAATGGAGATACCATGACCAGGCTCTGCCAAAATCCTTGGGCAGCAACTTGATGGTGCTTTGAAGCCGATTAACTACAGCAGCTGAGAGAGAGAGATCTTGCTGCCAAGTAGCAACATGGCAAAATGGCCTTTCCTCAGATGAACATGGTTCATTGTAGCCTAATTGTAATATTAATGCATACCTCCATCCCAAAGTTAACTGCCTCCAAATTACGACAACCTCTCATTGGGCATGAGCTCTATACGTTTTTTTTGACTGTATCTTTGTAAGTGAAGTGACGATTCTACACCAATCAGTACCAAATATATGCATGAGTAGAGTCACTCAAGCTTCACCTAATAGAAAGAAACACTATAAAAGTAAGCCAAGAATGGAGAAAAATTTAGTGAAGGCTCCATCATAACTGCTGAGATCAGTCAATGGGCTGAACCTGTCTTCTCCCCCATAGGAACGCCTGTTGGTTAGAAATGCACTCTGCCTTGCTGATAATTTTATTGGGGACTACCGCTTGTCTGGATATTGCTTTGAATAAGCTTTTGCAGTCAAATACTCACAGATACCATCACCAAGAATCCCTGAACCTTAACCTGTCACAATTTTATATTTATAAAGAGTATAGTTCCATAAACTGTTCCATAAAATTCCGAAGTGGGACTCCTTCATGGATGCTAGCAGTTGCCAGCAGCAGGTAACATATTCAATAGGAAGTCCTGCTGAGGGGTCATAAAGTGGAAGACCTGCTGAGGGGTCTCCCATATGCTCTTTGGCCTATTTCCCTGAATGTCAGTCAAACTTCAATCCAGCAGGACTGCTCAATGAAGGGTCCCTGTAACAGGATGCTGACAGACTGGTCAGGCACAACGGTCTCAGCTTTCCTGGGGCACTGACAGACAAATTAAATACTGAGGGTCAAGGAAATCTTCTCTTTCACATGACATTGTCTCCAACCATAAGATGTTGTGATTCCTTGGAGAAGCTCTAAGACTGCAGACATGCATGTGCCACTAGGGCCTGGAGCATGAGCCTGCCTAGAAAACTGTTGGTAGCTACTCTAAACATGATCACTCACTCTTCACACTCCAATGACAATATTTACAAAATGCCCCTTACTAAGTCTTCCCTTCAGTGAAAGCCCAGACACTTTGTTAGAATACTACTGTGGTAGGTGGACCCTGGCTGGATGGCAGGTGCCCACCAGAGCCTCTCTATCAATCACTTCCCTCCTCAGCTGGATAAAATATAAAAAGCTCATGAGCTGAGATAAGGACAGGGAGACATCAGAGGGAAAAATTAATTGAATTTATTACCAATAAAAATCAGAGAAGGGTAATGAGAAACAAAGTCTTTAAAACACCTTTCCCCCATCCCTTTCTCCTTCCCAGGACTTTATTCCCCATTCTCTACCTCCTCCCCACCAGTAGTGCAAGAAGATGAGAACAGAAGTTACAGTCAGTTCATGCCACTGCTTCCCCCTCAGGAAGAGGAGTCCTTGTGCTGCTGCAGCATGAGGTCACTCCTACAGGAGGCAGTTCTCCATTAATTTCTCCAATATGGGTTCCCTTCTCATGGGCTGTGGTTCTTCACGAGCTGCTCCAGTGTGGGGTACCTTCCCTGGGGTCAGTCCTTCAGGAACTGCCCTAAAGTGAGTCCCCTGTCAGGTCACAAGTCCTGCCAGGAACCCTGCTCTTGTCTCCACAGGCCCACAGGTCCTTCCAGGACCTGATCCAACATGGGCTCTTCCACAGGCTGCAGGTAGATTTGTGCTTCCCTCCTGCAGACCTCCATGCGCTCCAGAGGACAATCTGCCTCATTACGCCCTGCATCATGGGCTGCAGGAAAATCTCAGCTCCAGTAGCTGGAACACCTCCTCCCTCTCCTTCTTAGCTGACTTTGGTGTCTGCAGAGCTATTCCTCTCACAATATTCTCAGTCCTCACTTCTCTGGCTGCAATTGCTTCTGCCCAACAACTTTTCATTCTAAATATTTAGCCCAGACATGTTAGTGCCGTGGCTGAAGTCTCAGGCTTGGCCAGTGGCATCCTGGAACCAGCTGTCATTGTCTTTGCCAGACATAGGGTAAGCTTCCATCAGCTTCTCAAAGAAGAAGTCATTCCTGTAGCCTCCTTGGCTACCAGGACCTTGCCGTGGAAACCCACACACATATGAAACATCACAGAAGCCTAAATATAAGCAAGAATAAGTTCAATCTAAAGTTTTGTTACAAGTCTGCACATTCTTCTCCTCCTGCACAGGAAAAACATGCCAGCTACGGCATAGGCACTCCGTTGAACATTCCTGCTTCTTCCTTCCTTCTGGTTCCTTCCCAGATTCAAAGGAGCTTCTGATCATGACCTTATCTAATGAACAGTGAACAAGACATAGTTTGCTGTAGCTTCTATCCATGCTGCATCACTCTTCCCATCGTGATAAAATCAGAGTCATTTATGGCAGCACTGATCCAGGGTATCAGCTTCACTCCAGCCTTCAAATTAACAGCACAATTCAACAAGCCGCCTTGGTGAGCTGTTTCTTTCAATTAGATTGTCTCCTCAAGAACAAGAAGAAAGAGCCAATGAAGGGTGTGTGAGGCAATAATATTAGGATCAACTTCAAATACTTCATTTATAGAGTCACAGAATGGTTTGGGTGGGAAGGGGACTTCAAAGATCATCTTGCTTCAGCCCCATATCATGGGGCTAGATGAGGTTTACTCCAAGCCTTGTTCAGTGTGGCCTTGAACATTCCCCGCGACTCAGTTGTATGAGAGGAGAATAAGTAGGACCATGAGTATATAAAAGATATGATCTGTCAAGTAATTCTTCTACTTTGGGAACTGAGTACATATTTTCTCTGGTTACAGAAGCTGCTCCACACTGTTGACTTGTTTGCTAGAGTTCTTTCATCACAGAAGCTCAAAGAGTTGCAGCTGAGGACAGATTTGTCACTGCCAGACTGGCTTTTCTTTCAGTTCTTGTGGTCTTTATGACTAAAGCTGCTTCTGTAGAGACTCCATATTCAAGCACATGTGGTATGGACCATGCTGGTAAACCATGCTGGTGTTTAGGAACCAATACCATGACAAGAACAGTGCAAGTTACATTCTTTTGTTCGTTTCCTACACTAATAACAGTTTGAAATTCTTCTTTTCTATGTCATAATATGTCCTCCCACACTCCACCACCCAGTTCTGCTAGTGCTCTTCACGAACTTGCTGTTACTTTTAGTCCATTTCAAACTGATAATCTGGGACACAGAATAAAAGGAAATTTGTGTCCTGAAATTTGGCCTTTAAATTTTAGAAAGACAGTCCAATACTGCCACCCAGATTCAGTTTTTTCTGAACCTGCCTTGCATTTATGTGGCTAAGCTTCAATATTTGTACAGGAACATTGCACTCAGATACACAAATATAGCAGTGTCTTTCTGTTCTACTTCCATATTCATGTTTATGGAAATTTTGTTTTAAAAAATGCCTTCTGTCTATTGGCACAGCATTTTCTCCCAGCTTGATTTATACACTATGCCGACGGTTGTTTATCATGGCCACAATGTGTGACAGGTCCAAACTTTTCATCATAACCTCCATGAACTCCTCATCTTTCCTTGCTCCCTCCACAAATTCATCCAGAGAAGTTCACCTGTGTCAGACACAAATAAAGGGCATCAGAATCCACATCTGAAAGGAAAAGGAGTACAGTAATCTAACTTTAGAGACCACTTACTATATACTTAGAACCACTGTCCTAAGGCACTGTCTTAAAGACCTCAGAGAGTCTTCTTAAGCTTTTATGAAACATCCCCAGGTTCTAGACAATGCCTGATTCCTTTTTTTTCCATACGAGGGAAGAGGTACATAAGAAAGGAACAATAGAAGTGGGCACCTAAGAGTGGGATCATAGCATTCTTTTGGCTCAACCTGTCGTAATACTAACCTGCCCTATACTTGCTGGTTTTCAAGGATAAAGGAACTGACAGAAGGAGGCTGTGACAGACAGAAACAAAATTTTTATGTCCTAGGCCAAAAAGCCCTTGTACAGGGAATCAGCTCAGCAGAGTTATTCTGGAATAACGAAAGAGCCTGTCAGGAAGTAATGAGCACCTGAAGTAGCAAGGAAAAGAGACAGCTCTCGGGGACATGCAGGGACCACAGTGACACTTGACCAACCTTTGACTGAGCACTTCATGTTCTTGCTATACTGCCTGCAGCAGACCCAGTGAAAAAACTCTGAACTTCAACATTAAATTGCAGTTCTTCCTTTCCATACTGAAGTACTTAGGAGCAGCTGGGGCCATTTGATAGTATTTCCCACTTCTAACTGGCAATGAGCTACACAGCAACATACAAAAAGGAAACCAAAACACCACTCCAAAACCCCCACTATGATACTCATGTGGACAGAAGAAAGCTTAGACCAGTACAAGAAACAAATCGTGTCACACTGATTATGTATCATGCCAGGGGAAAAATCCTTTTGGTCCATGCAGAATGAATTACTGTCTGAGAATGCAAATAGAAATAAAATATGAAGTGAAGAGGCCTAAAGTTCAACCAAGAAGGAAAAGTAGGATGTTACTCTGTAAGAAAAGACTGTCTAACTGGATGACAAAGGCAGGAACCTTACCATCGCCGTTCACATCAATCCTGTCGAAGACTCGGTTGGTGAACTCTTCTGCAACTTGTTTCATGGTCACCACCATTAATAGCTCGAATAGCCTAAAATAAAAGAGCAAGAGTAAGCAGCTGCCTGACAACTCCCAGACTGATTCACTTGTCAGCATTGATTCAAAATAAGACAGTCGTGCCTGGTACCTTCCCCATACAAATGAACCAGTACCACAGGAAAACAAAGCACAAATCATCAGGCCTTGTGGATGGCACTGAAGGGTGCCAAAAAGGGAGCATGGCTCTGGAGCACAGAACGAGCAGCAAAACTCAGAGGATTGGCCTAATTCTGCTTAGGCACAGTTTAGGTGATGCAGAATGGCAGAATCAGAATCCACCTAATT
Source organism: Geothlypis trichas (assembly GCA_009764595.1). Classification (NCBI taxonomy): domain Eukaryota; kingdom Metazoa; phylum Chordata; class Aves; order Passeriformes; family Parulidae; genus Geothlypis; species Geothlypis trichas. The sequence goes on along the minus strand of CM019904.1, from coordinate 74,158,470 downwards.
GATCCACATTGTCCCCTTTGTGACCCTCTTGTACACCAAGCCTCAGAAACACTGTCCAACACCTTCCACAACTGACACTATGAAATTCCCTTTGTTATATGCTGTGGTGATTTATTTCTATTCTTACTTTCACAATTTCCATTATATACTTCTTCCTGTGTGTCTGACTTCTCCCTAAAGGTCATTGAAAATTCATTTTCATCTTGAGAAACTTAGAGCTTTATCCACTTGTGTTTGCTACAATTCTTCTTATTCATAACTACATAGTGCAGGGTTCTCTTTTCTTTCAATGCTAATTATTTCCTTTGTTTAAGGATATCCATGAAATATGTGATTTCAGAGCCCTTATACTGATTCTAGACTATTTATTTTCTAGTTTTTACCCTTTGATATTGGTCATTTTATTCATTCCTTTTCAAATGCTATTTACTGAAACTTACATCATCTCAGCAATTTCCTAAGGTTACAAAAAAGACACTGAACTACACCCAAAAAGACAAAGGACAGTAAAGTTCTTGCCACCAGTTGTTGCCCCCAGAATTTTTTTCTCAAGAACTGCTGTGTTAACTATTGCTATCTGTTGTTTCACTGTAATGGTCTGAGTATTTCTGTTTAAAGCTACTAGTAGGAGGCTGTATATTACCTCAGGTATTGGCCAGGTCTTTTTGATACGCAGCTCTAAAATTCTTATACAGATGAGAATGCATTTTTAACATGTTATTAATGCTTTAATCAAATCAATTTTATGACATTTCATATTCAGAAATGCTATTTATTGAGGGTCATTGAATCTTTCCTGCAATTACCTTGGTAATTTCCCATTATCTGCAAAATAATCTGAATTTGCAGCACAATTAATTCTGAGATATATAGTGATCTTTATGCCCGTAATCCCAACCTCATCCACAATAGCTAGTTGCATACAATCCCTTCAATTCTCAATCCTTTTTCTTCATGCTATTCGCCAGAGTCAGAAATGTTTTATTATGTTGATATTTAGGAACTGATTCTAAAAGCAAACAGGGAGTAGCTCTCCAACTTTTCATGGGGAAAAGGACATATGAAGCACACATTGCAGAGATAGCAACTGAGTCACAGGGTCTGAAACTTTGGAAAGTACAATTTAGGTCACAGGCAGCTAAAACAATTTTATGGTTAGCTATGTTGTAACATAAGCTGTGGTGATAAAGAGTCTAAGTCTGCTTATTGCATTATATGGTGATGGGGAATTCTGCTCAGAGAAGGAACGCCTTTAAAGGTCTCATCCATGAGTCATCCATATGGGCAACAGCAAAGGTCTTACTTGTGTGATTTGTCTTTAAGAAAAGAGGCAAGAGCACAGACCCCTGGAGATTCACCTTGATGATGTTGAGCAGCTTCATGTCGATCAATGCAGCCATTGCCATCTACATCATAGAGCTTGAAATACCACCGCAACTTCTGCTCCATCTTCCCTCGGAGAACGAGGCTGAGGGCAGCCACGTATTCCATGAAATCAATATATCCATCCTGTCAGAAAAAAACCCAAAATCGTTCAGGAGTAAACAGAGGGAGTTAATGCACTGCAGTTGTTTCACCTTATTGCTCTTTAGAATCACAGCTGAAAGAGAAAGGCCAACAAGTGGCACAGAGACTTTGATTTAGGAAAAATCTTTAGTGCACAGTTATTTCTCTAGCTCCTAAATACCTGGGTTCCTAAAGTTAGGATCTAGTACATAGAGACTCCCCTCTGCTCACCGCCTGCAGTGAAGGAACCTGGCTGTCAGCCATGAACAAAGCCCCCTCTGTACACCAAAGCTGGCTGCATTTGGCCTGCTGGGAGAGAACATTGAGCCCAGCCCATGGGCTGCAGGTTTTCTGTACTAGTCTATTCTGCCTTTGTGGGAAACTGTGCTATTCCACTAAGCCATAGATCTCTTCTCCATTCTGTGGAAGATAATGTTACTAGGGGTATTTTGTAAAATAACAGAGCATGATTTGATCACTGAAAAAAGTGTTCAGTATTTAGGTTTTTAATATTTCATTTCTTGACTCTATAAAGAAAGTCAAAAGGCTCTTGTTTCTTCTGCAAGAAAAATGCCAGTTAGTAAAGGTTCATCAGCCCTAGATTTAAAGCTGACTAAAATGTGAAGCTGTTAAAAACAAACTACAAATAAAACACATATCTACGTCAAAAGATTCTGAATAACAATAATTCTTCAAGAAATAACAGAGCAAAAAAAATGAAACTTTCAATTATTAAGGTATGTAATCTAAGTCAGATGCCTTTCTGAAATGGATGCAAATAAACATTTGTAGTGTAGGTGAACTAGCAGAGCACTGCTGTCTTACAGTAAGGATCACCACATTTAATTCATTCAGGGTAGGAAGAAGGGTTGGCAGGCTGAGAGAGTTATGGCTGGTCAGCCTGGAGAACAGAAGGTTCTAGGCAGACTTTGGTGCCTCTTCCAGTACTTAAAAGGGGCTTAGAAAAAGGCTGGAGGGTACTTTGGACAAGAGCGTGTAGTGATAGGACACAAGAAAAATGGCCTTAAGCTGAAGGTGGGCAGATTTAGATTAGGTGTTAGGAGGGAATTGCTGACCGTGGGTGCGGGCAGGCCCTGGCACAGAGCAGCTGGGGCTGGCCCTGGATCCCTGGCAGTGCCCAAGGCCAGGCTGGACAGGCCTTGGAGCGCCCTGGAAGAGTGGAAGGTGTCCCTGTCCCTGGCAGAGGTGGCACTGGGTGGTCACAAAGTCCATTCTAACCCAGAGCATTCCACGTCTCTATGACTCTGTGCTGCCCCTCCCTGCCATGCCAGTGCTCAGAACCAGCCCCTCTGTGACAGCGGCCCTGGCCCGGGCACTGTGAGCGCCACCAAGGCTGTGGGTGCTGTGGCAGTGGCCGCACTGGAGGGTGACAGCTCTGCTCTGGCTCTGCCACCTGCGCTGGCGCCGATGGCTTGCTGGGGCTGCTCGTGCTGCTGGCCCTGGCCGGGCCTGTGTGCGGCACCTGGGACAGCTGCAGGTCAGTGGTCCCCCTGAGGACTTTCCCTGTAGGAGCCCCACATGTTCCCCACACCCACACCACAGTGTTTCCAGCCACACTCACCAGAGGAGGAGCCTTGGTTCCTGGCCAATGCCCAGCTACTGGCATAACCTGTCTGTGGGGCTGCAGTAGCATGGGGGGACAGATGTGCCCCTCAGGGGTCCCGAGTCTTCCCGCCACTCAACACTAGGCATGAAGGGACAACAGAGGACTTTGAGCCTGAGCAGCAGCAGCCACCAAGCAAGGGCAGTGGATGGCTTTGCATTACAGAAGGACCTGCAGGCTCCGGCCCATGGCCTCTGACCACAGCTCTGCTGCCTCTCGACTACGACTCCGTGGCTTCTACTGCTGGCACGTCCCATGTGGGTGGCACCAGTGTCCAGCCAGGAGCCTGGCCCGGCATCGTCAGCGTCCAGGCCACCTGGGAGGAAACGGCACGTGGCACATGTGCACGGGTGTCCTCCTCAGCTCCCAGTGGGTGCTCACGGTGTGGCACACTGCTTCGCCAGGGGCCGGGTAAGAGACAGCAGGGACAGAGATGTCCCCAGAGCGCGGGCAGGCGCCCAGCTCACAGCACCACGGGCCACTTCCCTGCCCACCTGGGCAAGCAGAAGGCCGGGCAATGCTGGGCTGCTGCAGCCTGTGGCTCTGCTCCCTGTCACCCCTCTGTCCATCTGCTCCCCAGGGGCATCTCCAAGTGGGACGTGGTGATCGGGGCCACAGATCTGACTCAGATAGGCCCGGGACTGTGGTGAGACACATCCAGAGGCTCCTGGTGCACCAGCACTACGTGGCTGCCACGGCCAGGAACGACATCGCCCTGGTGGAGCTGGACCAGCCCGTGGAGTGCAGCGACTACATCCAGCTGGCTGTGTGCCCGACCCCTCGCTCAGGGTCTCGGAGCTGAAATCCTGCTACATCGCCGGCTGGAACTTTGCCAGAGGTGAGTTCCCAACAGGATGTGTGCTCCGAGGGCGAGCTGGGCACCCGGGGACACGGGCTGGGCACCCGGGGACACGGGCTGAGCACAGACAGGGACAGGGGCTGGCACCCAGGGACACGGGCTGGGCACAGACAGGGACACGGGCTGGGCACAGACAGGGACATGGGCTGGGCACAGACAGGGACACGGCTGGGCACAGACAGGGACATGGGCTGGGCACAGACAGGGACAGGGGCTGGGCACAGACAGGGACAGGGGCTGGGCACAGACAGGGACACGGGCTGGGCACAGACAGGGACAGGGGCTGGGCACAGACAGGGACACGGGCTGGGCACAGACAGGGTCTGGCCGCAGGACACCAGCGGGGCCGGGTTGGGGGAAGTAGTCCCCTGCCAAGATGAGGCGTGGAACGGGATGAGCTGTAAGGTCCGTGCTCACCCAAAAATTCCTGCTGGCCCTGGGATAACCTCGGGGGAGATGGGTCTGGCCCCTTCCCAGGCCAACAGCAGGGACACAGCAGGACAACATCACCCGTGGGGAAGGGGCAGGGACACAGCTGGACATTGCTCTGTGGGGAAGGGGCAAAGCCAGGCCCGGGAAGGGGGTTCACCCCAGGCAGGGGAGGGGATGGGTACTGAGCTGCTGGGGGCTCATTCCCCTCTGCCCACAGCTCAGGGAACAGGCATGGTGCTGCAGGAGGCCAAGGTCCACCTCATGGACACGGAGCTCTGCAACAGCAGCCCATGGTATGCGGGGGGCCGTTCATGCTGACAACCTGTGTGCTGGGTACCCGCAGGCGGCATCGACACCTGCCAGGTAGGAGCCCCCACGCACTGCCCAGCCTGTCCCCTGTCCGCCCCCTCCCCTCCCCACCCGCGGGTCCTGTCCCATGTCCCCTTGTCCCCAAGGCCTGTTTCTGCCCACAAAGACCATCCAGTGGCCCCACAGACCCAAAGTGCAGATGTGACCCTGGAACATCTGTCCTCTCTGCATATCTGGAACCCATGTGCAGAGATGGGAGAGCCCATGACCTGTGCTGGGAATGCGGAACCTGGCAGGGATTGGGACAGAGGAGCCAGCCCCGGGATTGGGACAGAGGAGCCAGCCCCGGGATTGGGACAGAGGAGCCAGCCCCGGGACTGGGACAGAGGAGCCAGCCCCGGAGTGGCAGCAGCCCCCCCACAGTCCCTGAACCATCTCTCCTGGCACAGGGGGACAGCGGGGGTCCCCTCGTCTGCAAGGACAATGAAGCTGACTACTACTGGCTGGTGGGATTGAACAGCTGGGGAAGGGGCTGTGACAGAGCCAGGCACGCCGGGATCTACACCTCCACTCAGCACTTCTACAACTGGATCCTGATCCAGACGCGCCTGAGCCCAGCAGAAAGCGCTGGTCCAGCACCGAAGCAAGCTGTCACCTTGGCCCCCGAGGAGAAGCCTGAGGAACCGGAGGAACCAGAGCAACCAGAGGAAGAGATCAACTTGACCCCTGAGTACAACGAGAAACCAGCAGTGACATCCTCGGGCACGTCACTGCCCATGGCATTCCCACACCAGATCCTGGTGCAATTCTGGGATCTGGTGCAGGAGTTCCTGCAGCTTTAGAAGGACAAAAAAGCCTGAGCAGCAGCAGGATGAGCGGGATCCAGGGCTACAGTGGATCACGGCAGCTCCAAGGCAGCCTGGGGCCAGAGGCTTCTCTGTCCTGCCCACGCTGCTGCGCTGCAGCCACAGCGATGCTGACGTGACTGAGGTGTTGAAGTAAAGTTTCTGTGTTCACCATTACCCGTGTTTGCAGCCCTGCTCAGTGCACTCGCAGGCTCGCCGAGTCCCTGCTCTGTCTGTCCGTCTGCTGTGCTGCTCACATTCATTCTTCAGCCTGGAGAGGGCTCCAGGGAAACCTCAGTGCCCCTTGCAGTGCCTGAAGCAGCTTGTAATAGTGGGGGAGAGCGGCTTTTGCATGGGCAGGCCATGATAGGACAAGGAGGAATGGATTAAATCTAGAGGAGGGGAGATTGGGATCTCCCTCCCAATCTCAGGTGCTGGGAAGGAGTTTTTACTCAGGGGGTGATGAGGTCCTGACCCATGAAGTGTTCAAGGCCAGGTTGGACAGGGCTTGGAGCAACCTGGGATAATGGCAGGTGTCCCTGCCCATGGGAGGTGGTGGAATGAGATGATCCTTAAAGTGCCTTCCAACACAAACCATTCTATAATGCTACAATTGCAATTTATAAAAGAAGAATATTGAAAATTTATCCTCTTTTTTTCATCATCAAAGTTTTCAAAATCTGAAGGTCCAGAGGGCAGACGATTCCATCCATCATGTCTGTATTATGATAGCTGGATTTTCCTCTGGGTGCTCTTGTTCCTTGCCCTTGATCATAAAAGGATCTTAGATTAAGGTGCTAACTGTTAACACACTAAGACTAACTAGGTCCATCGCCACTAGTTGCTGTATTTTAACTTCATTCCTCCTGAGATCACTATCACTTTATTTAGATCATAGCTTTTCTGACAAATCTGAATTTAAGAACCTTCTTATAACATTGTTTACTGCATAACACAGGGCTCACAGGAGAACTCTGGAATGCTCAACATCATTGAATAAATTTTAAATTCCTTTAACATCCCAAGAAGGGAGAGAGGTGAAGTGAAAGAAAGACTTGTGCAAAAGCTGTAACGGTTTTGCTTTACCTTATGAAACTGCTTCTCACCACTATTATCATCCTGGGCACAGAGGACTTTGGGATGAGAAAAGGTATTCTTTGAGGTCTACAGTTACTTACAGTCATTACATCTACCACAAGACCTCAGCTACCCTAATGGAGTCTGTCTGCTGTTCTGCTTAAGAATTTTATAATGTTCCTAAGCATTTCTTAACTCCTTATGCTGTCTCACATGTCCAAAATAACATTCTTTGTTTGTCCCTAAGCTTTCCTTCTTCAAGACTAACTCTGTGATTTCCCACCTTGTTGTCATGCCTCTGTGACTGGATCCTCCTTGACTCCATTTCAGAACCTTGGAGCACAGACTAAAGCTGAATTTTCCCAGGATGCTATAAACCCAGAATTCTTTGTCATTAAGAATACAGGCCTGCAAGCATAGGCTGAAATACATATGGATAAAAAGCAGGCAAAAGTGAGGGCCATTGCACGCTTAAAGGAATTATGGGGGCTACTGTTTTCTACCAGCAGTCACCCGTCACAGTGAGGAACACTGCTCACCCCCTCACTCCAGCTTCATGCTGCACCTACCAAGGAAAGCCACAGACATTGTCTGCCCATGCAGTGTTAATTTCAGCTGCCAAATACCTGGAAATTACTCCTCTGTGAATGCTATAATGATTTCTACTGTGTCTGATTCCTGTGGTCTCCATGATCTCATACAGCTATATTTTTGAATAATAAGTACACGTAAAAAGAATAATGAAATTAGCATTTTGCTAGTTAAACAAGGCCAAGTCAAATAATTTGCAGTAAGGAATTTTCAAAATTCAAATATGAACTTGCACAAGGTAGTTAGATAATCAGATATACTCATGTTTATATCATCTGTGTTGTTACCTGTACACATTCATTTGTTCCTTACATTTTAGCTACTTTACATAAGCATCCCTTGGCAGCTTTCCCCACCAATGTTTGCAAGAGAATATTTGTGTTCTTTATGTTTGCAAGAGAAAGACAAAGACTCTGAAAGTGCAGGAGTTGGATCACTTCTAAGCAGCACGAGACAGGTAATTCCTTGCAGAGAACTCACCTTGTTCATATCAAACGTGCGGAACATCTGCTCAATGTACTTATTGGCCTCTGGATCCAGCCCTCGAAGTCCAAAGAACTGCTTAAATTCATGCTCTGTCAGCTGTCCAGAAGGACACTCCGTCATGAATTTCTTGTACCAGTGGTGGATCTCGACAGCTTGCAAATCATCCACGGTGGAGCTGCTGTTGTTTCCCATATGTATCTGTGGTCAGAAGGATGATGCGACAGGAATGATCCTCTTCCTCCTGTGGCTCTCACAGCACTGCCCGTTTGCTCCTGTCCATGCTCAACACAATGTCAGTTACGTGAAGGATCTAACCTTCCACAGGCCAATTATAAACGTTAATCTTCTTAGAGGCTGATCCACAAACCAGAAAGTTTCTATGATACAGTCTTCTTAGAATGGAAAGGAGATGCAAGATAATCTAGCAAATCGCTGCTATTTTAGGAGCTAAAGCAGAAAGGGTGAGAAGGTTAATCAGACACTGGCATTGGGAGCTGTATTGGTTTGGTAGACTACCCTATTTTTAACCTTGATATAATTATATGTGAAGATAAGAGGAAATGCCCATAAGATGTGGGATGTGAGGTAAGTAAAGATCTTCTCCTCTAAGTAGATTTGAGTCTGTTTTCTCAAATAGATGTGTTGAATAACAGAGTGTGTAGGACCAAAAAGTGTTACAGAAGTGGCCCAGTACAAGAGTGAGGTTATGTGGGAAAAAGCTCACCTCCACGCACACAAAGGAGGTGAGAGGAACAATGCAGGAGGACACAAATAATCCTCTGGTCTGGCAAATCTAAGAACCATCACGGAAGTGCAGCCAACCCATAAAAGGCTCAACTGCACAAAGGGGCAGGAGTAGAGAGACAACCACAGGCTGGTGAACACAAATTACCCAGTAAGAGAAATAAAGGCCCTGTCCCAGCTCCTTCTAAAACTGTTGCAGGGGAGCCACCAGTCCCATGGGCCTAGAGGCGGCACCCATCACGATGAGTCAGCAGGAGAGGTTGCAGAGGACTCTGCAAACTGCGTACTGCCATGAGACATGGAAAACACTGCGTGGCCCAGGGCAACAGCACCTGGGGACAAGACTCACGACAGGATGTTTAGGAGGGGAAAAGAAGGTGGGGAAAGGGATGGGTCTAGGTTGCATGGGAACGAACAAGCATGAGAAAATGGAGGCGGGGGGAACAGAAGGGTCTGGTTGCATGCAGAATGGTGCTAATCAGTATGAATGTGTATCCATCCCTTGGGCCTGGTCATCACAGTCTTTCTTGTCTTCTAACACTTCTACTTCCTTTTTTTTTAATTTTTGCTGCACAGCACTGTGCTCTGGGCATATGTATGCATGGGGATTTAAGTTGGCTCACTCAACTCGATTGAGTGAGATCATGTCAGTCGATGATCACCAGTAAATATCAAGCCAGACTAGGCAGCAAATAGGCCAAACAGTTCATGAGACAGGTGTAGGTATCTCTGTTAGTGAGACCACTGGAGTAGTCCACCATTAGACTGAGGGTGTAGGATTGAGGGTGACCCACCTGTCTGTGTTTCTCTGCATCCTGAGCGCCTCATCACGTGTACTGGAGGGGCACCCCGTGTCCGTGTCTGTCTGCGGGTTGTTGTGTACAATGGAATCTGTTCTGGCGGCTGTGGCAGGGCTGTGCACATCACAGGGCCCAGCGTGTCCAGGTGCCAGCAGCTGGGGAGAGCAGGCATTGAGAGGCAGCTGTGGGTAGGCTGGATGTCTAAGCCCACACACTCTCTGTGTTTCCCACTGATGAATCACAGAATAGTTTTGGCTGAAGAGTCCTTAAAAATCATCTAATTACAGCCCTCACTGTGGGCAGAAACACCTTCCCCCAAAGCAGGTAACTGGAGGCTAGGGTCCCTTGCTGCCTGTGCTACTTTTGATGGAGCTCAGACTGCAGTTGGCTGGGAGTGCACATTGCTGGCCCATATCCAGTTTTTCACTCCCCAAGACTCCCAAGTCCTTTTCCATAGGACTGCTCCCAATTCACTCATCACTCAGCCCGCACCCATGTTGGGGATTGCACCTGGCCTTGTCAAACTTCATGAGGTTGGCATGGGCCCCTCTCTTTGGCCTGTCCAGATCCTTCTGGATGCCCTAACCCCTTCCCTATAGAATATCAGTCACACCACTTAACATACACATTTAAAGCCAAAACTTATTTTTAGTGTAATAGAAATTTTAACAGTCTGATTTGGGAGTCATAATAAATCTACATCTAATTACAGAAAAGCAGAGAAAAATAATGTAGGTCAAGTACTTACATACAAGAAAAAAGCTGCACTAGTAGCAATAATCTAATTAAAATTGCAACACATCCACTTTGTTTCTGTGCTTTCTCCGATGTTACGCTGACCTGCCTGCTGCTTCTCTGGGTATTAAGATCTGTGGTTCACTTGGATGTTTGCAGAGGAGGAGGGGAGAGTCATGGGAAGTCGTCAGCATCTGGGTCCTTCACTGGGAGAAATGTGATGTTCTTGTGAATGGTTTTCTCATCCTCTCTCCTCTTTCCTTCCACTTAGACTGACAAAAGTACATGTTAGAGTTGCAAATATCTCATTCTATCTAGAATAACTGCTTGCTGTTACTACCAATATAAGCCCATGGTTGAACCACACAAAGATAGATAAGTAAAATAATTAGCCATAGGTACCATAGAGATTGCTCTCACAGCTAAAGTGAACAAAGCAAAGTGGACGAAATGAACAAAGCTGCAGGCAGGGCATGAAATGAAGAATTCAGAGCACACCTGGCAAGCTTTGGTCCTGAGGCCTTTTGAAGTAGGGGCAGAGCCCATGGCCATAGCAGGTCATTGGCACACTAGTGGCACCATCAGAAACAGGAACACAGTGCATGTGCATGCACAGTAAGGGTGGCCAGGAGGGAAGGACACTGCCCTGCTCAGGCTCTGAAATCTTGCCCTACATCTGGCTGGGGGCAACCTCTGGTACCAGTACAGACCAGGAAGGGAACGGATCAAGAGTTCTGGGAAGGAAAACAAGACTGGACAGGGACTGGCAGTGCGCGCATCCCCAGCAGCACGTGCGGCAGGTGAGGGGGAGAATTCTGCGCCTCTGCCCCACACAGGTGAGACGCCCCTTGCAGAGCTTTCTCCGGTCCCGGAACCCTCAGAACAAGACACGTTTGGAGGTGCCGAAGCAGGTGCACAGGAGGCCACGGACCTGCTCCAAGGGCTGGAGCCCCTCCGCTCTGGAGATGGGCTGGGAGAGCTGCAGAGCTCAGCCTGGAGAACAGAAGGCTCCGGAGAGACCTTATTGCAGTCTATCAGCATGTAAAAATATTTTTATGTCAAGAGCTGTAGTAGCAGAGCAACGGACAGCAGCGCCCATTTGCACGAGCGCAGCCTCGGATCGGACATCTCCGGAAGCTCTCAAGGCTTGAAGGGAGCTTGGAGCAACCCGGCCTGGCGAGAGGCGCCGGTGGCAGGGGAGGTGGGACTGGATCCTCCGTAAAGGGACCCCCGGACACCGCCTCCGCCGCTGCCCGCCGCCAACGAGCGCGGCCCCCGGGCCGCCCCGGCGAGGCCCCGCGGCCCCGCCTCCCCGCGGCCCCGCCTCCCCGCGGCCCCGCCTCCCCGCGGCCCCGCCTCCCCGCGGCCCCGCCTCCCCGCGGCCCCGCCTCCCCGCGGCCCCGCCTCCCCGCGGCCCCGCCTCCCCGCGGCCCCGCCTCCCCGCTCCCATCGGCCACCGGCCAGTGCGAGCCTCCATCTCACCGACACCGGCCGTCCGGCCCGAAACGCCACAACTGATTGGTCGCTGCCTTGTTATTGGGCGGGAACCCACAGCGTCCTCGGGATTGGTCATTTTGTGCCATGTTGCAGGATAACCATGACGCCAAGGCAGCTGCTCCCTCGCGATTGCCTGGTCGTCACGTCTATTTTCAACCGCCGCAGCTGATTGGTCCCTCTGCGCCGGGGGCGGGGCCCCGCGGAGGCGGAAGTGGCGGCCGTGCGTTCCGGTGCTGAGGTGGCGCGGCAGAGCGTTCTGGCGGCCGTGGCGCGTTAGAGCCGCTCCTCGGTGCTGGCCTCCCTGCCGTGCTGCAGGTCAGTGCCTTCCCCCGCCCCGGGTGCTTTCCGCCTGCCCTGTGCGGACCGCGGGCTCTGTTGCCCAGCTCTCGGCGGCAGTCGCTGGTCGGGCTCCTTTCGTGGCCATGCGGGGCCGGAACGGGTTCGCAGCTCCCCGGGGCCCGGGCCGTAAGGGGCGGTGGGCCGGGGCGAGCCTCTCTTCTCGCTCTGGGCTTTGCGTCCCGGCCCCGTCTCCCCACGCCGGTGGGACGCTGGCGGCGGTGCCCGCGGTTACCGGGCGCGCAGCCCGGCCGGGGAGGTTCGCGGGACCCGCCAGAGGCGTGCGGCCCGGTTCATCTGCGGGGCTGCCGGGGCCCGTCGGCGCTGCCCGTCGTCCCCGTGGCGGCAGGAGCCGCCGCTCCCGGAGCCAGCACGGCGCCCCAGTGCTTCCCGTCCTTCCCGCTTTCCTTGGAACCCCTCCGCGCAGCGGGAGAAGTTTGGCCCAGGGCTTATATACAGCAGCAGTGCTTTTAATGCGCGTTTGATTCTAAACGAAGGGAAGTGCAAGGAATTAACTTCATTTATGCATAATAAACTTATAGTATAATAAATTAGGGAAGAACATTGTCAAATCTTTCTTTGCTGTCGCTGATACCTAGGGATAGAAATGTGCTGCTTAATGCAGGCTGTGCAGACTAGCAGTGGGCTTTGACTGTTTGGGTCAGCAATGTGTATTTCAGAGAAAAGGAGCCTCTTCCACATCACCACTGATCTGTAGTTCCAGTGTTCAAAGTGAAGTTTCCCCTGCAAAAGTTCATTAGTGACAGGAATGCTGAGCAAAGGTAGGAGATGTAAAGAATCCTGGCTCACACCCTGAGCACTGCAAGGGTCCTTGTGTTCTGCTATTCATTACAGAGGTGGGTTCCAGGTGTGGTGAATCCAGATGTGAGCCTGGGAGAGCACCAGTCGTGTCTCTGAGAACAGTGTTTGCTTTATTGGGGTGAGGCAATGGAACACGGAAAAACCTCTGTCCTTTCATGTTTGCGGTTGTATAACACCAGGATATTCTTGCCACAAGTCCTTGAGGCTGAAGCACAGGCCAGCCACCGCCTCCTGTGCAGGCTGTTGGCTTTGGGACAATTTAAAGCCATGTTATGCCTGTTCCTGGTTTTGTTCTCAGGGAGGGCTCAGAGAAGGCAGAGCCAGGCTCTTGACAGTGGTGTCTGGTGAAAGGATGAGAGGTTGTGAGCATGGATTGAGACACAGGTGATTACCTTGATCATCAGAAAATACTAATTTGCTCTGTGGCTTACTGAGCACTGGCACAGGTTGTCCAGGGAAGTTGTGAAGCCTCTGTCCTTGGAGATATTCAGAAGCTGCCTGCACAGCTTCTGTTTGAGCAGGGAGCTTAGACCAGATGACCTCCTAACTTCAGCCAGTCTGTGGTTCTTTGATAAGATTCTCCTCAAGCCTTTTATTTATTCATTTATGTTTATTTATGTTGTCCTCAACTGAATTTTCTCCAACAAGTTCCCACCTCTTGTTCTGGGGTGCCCAGAACAGGACACCTTACTCCAGACACAGCCTCACCAGTGCCTGGCAGAGAGGCAGGATCCCCTTCCTCGTGCGGCAGCCCAGGGTGCTGCTGCTGGCCTCTGTCAATCACGAGGTGCATTGATGACCTAGGTCAGTTGTCCACCGCAATCCCCAGCCCCTCTCTACAGTGCTGCTTTCAGAGATGTGATCCAGGGGATGCTCTCCAGAGCAGTGGCCCACCTAGGCCCGTGGTTTCCCTGTCTCCTCTACACAGACAGCAAATCTGTTGCTGTTGGCAGAATTGTAGAATCATTGTTTGTTTCCCGTTCACATCCCTTGCCATATCTGGCTGACCTGAGAATGTAAATTAAAAATTAATTCAAAAGACACAAATCTGAAAGGCTGGAGTTCAGGTTGTTATGTCCCCATCTGTGCAAATAGGTGCAGGTGGTTCCTCTGCGTTTTAAAGGCTCTCAGCTGTGAGCCAAACCCAGCAAGGCTCACTAGCTTGAGGGCGGTGTCGGGTTAATGTGGCCAACCTGGACAAATGCCAGGAAACATTTTCTCAATCCAGGTATGCATGCCTGAAATTGTAGTGCCTGTAGCAAGCAGATATGTGCTGCGGCCCATGCAGATGCCTAGATTCTGCTTCTTTTTGTATTTCTAGTACCAATTCTAATAATTAATCTATTGGTTCTCTCGGTCCCAGCCACATATTTTGCATTTCTGACTTGATAGGTTGTGGCCTAATGCTCATTTGGAAGATCAGACCCATCCTCTTCAAGTGTTGGAGACAGTTAGAAAGAGGCGTTCTTGCATTTGGATAGCTCTTTTCTAAAATGCACCATTGCCAAGACAGCAGGTTCAGTTCCTCACTGGGACATCGTGCGAGTGATGGTTTACAAAACTATAAATACTTTATTGTTCTTGGGATGGATTCCAGACATTCCAAGTCTCCACATGAGTATCTCGTTACCGCATCGGTGAGCAGTTGATGTTGCCAGAAGAAATCTCCCTGGCAGGAGCGTTAAAGCTGTTCTGGAATTCCATGCCTTGCCCAGGGCCAGCTGAGAAGTGAGCAAAGCACCAGGCCTTGTTTCAGTGGCTGCTGTGTTGTTGCAGAACATGAGCAATCCTGGCATTTTGACTGTGCTTCTGGAGGAGTTTCATCCCCTTGAGCTCTTTGCAGGAGCCTGTCTTAGGCCTGGCCTCTTGCTGCATGTCTTTTTGCTACACTGTGCTGGAGCGTTCTATTCCCTGTGCTGAAGAGACTGAGCTCATGCTGTGTATGCAGTGTGAGAAACCAGGGCATGTCTGCAAATCCATGTTCCCAAACAGAGCAGACTTGTCTCACTTTTCATGTGTATTGCAAGTGACTGACTGACAGTCCTGGAAGGTACTGTGTAGGATGAAGGATGGGCTTATTTCTTTATCACTGGATAATTTATTTCTTTGTTTTTGTTCTTTTTTGCTTCTCTCCTCCATCAAAAGTCTTGGTTCATGCAACCTGTCAGTACTCAAGAGATAGTAAGGAATGGCAAGAAAGATCTGTGTGTGACTGCTGTACCTTGGGAACATTACTATTGAATCAGGAGACCCATGAGCTCCTTGGAGTACAAAGCAGGTTAGTATTCATGTGCTCTTTTCTGCTATTGATGCATGACAATGTGCATTGTCATGTTTTCTACTTCTGCAAAATCAGGTGACTGCTACAGATGAGTAGCGAGCTGCTCCTTTCCAGTGTCAATATTTCCACACATTTAAGTGACAATCTAAGACCAAAGATTTGCTTAGTAAGACAAGGGAGGTCAGGAATGAGTGGATCTGTGTAGCCAGCTTCAGGAGCCTGCTTCTAGTGAGGCAGAGACATCATATTAAAAGATTCCATTTGATAGAGATAATTTTAATAATGTAAACTCGATCTTATAGCTAATATGAGTTTGCCTAGTTTCAGCTTGCAATACCGGAACTTCTGTAATTGTACAAATTATTTTGCCACTTACAGGCATGGACAGTTCTGTGGCCTTTGTGTTCAGAGATGTCAAAAGTCACATGTGACCTCTTTTTATAGAACACTAGAATGATGATTCTGTGATTCTTAAGCGACTTTGGGAGTTCAGTTGGTCAAATCCTTTGCTCTTAGCATGTCTAACATCAAAAAGAGATCAGAATGCTATGAGCCTAATACAGTATTTTAATTTCTTCCCTGTGCATTTTTTCTGATTGAAATTGTCTGTGCTGCAACTTGTGTCCTTGCCTCATGTCCATCCTGTGTGGACCTTGTAAGAGGTGTGTGACTCTGTCCTTAGTTACCTTATGGGTCCTTGTAGGGAGGACAGCAATTGTATCCTACTCCTCACCTGCTGTTCTCAGGGCTGAGCAAGCCCAGTACCCTTACAGTCTCCACATGCCTTGTAAAGCAAACCCCAGTCAGTCATCCTAGGGGCTCTCTGCTGTACTTGATTCGCTGTTTTGAAAGTGGGCACTCTACTTCAAACGTAGTCTTACCAGTGTGAATAGAGAGGAATAATTACTTTTGTTAACCTCCTGCCTGCAATCCCCCAGTACAGCTCAGTGTGCACCTGGGACTGCCTGCAATCCCCCAGTACAGCTCAGTGTGCACCTGGGACTGCCTGCAGTCCCCCAGTACAGCTCAGTGTGCACCTGGGACTGCCTGCAGTCCCCCAGTACAGCTCAGTGTGCACCTGGGACTGCCTGCAGTCCCCCAGTACAGCTCAGTGTGCACCTGGGACTGCAGTCCCCCAGTACAGCTCAGTGTGCACCTGAGACTGCCTGCAGTCCTGCCAGTACAGCTCAGTGTACACCTGAGACTGCCTGCAGTCCCCCAGTACAGCTCAGTGTGCACCTGGGACTGCCTGCAGTCCCCCAGTACAGCCCAGTGTGCACCTGCTCTTGGCTGTGGGCTCACTGGTGGCTTGTGTCAGGCTTGGCCATCAGCACTTGGAGCTTGTCTCCTGCAACACACTTGTGCAGCCAGCTGCTCCTCAGCCTGTGGCACTCATGCTTTTCCCATTCCAGGCATAGGAAAGGCATTCTACCTTTCCTGAACTTGATAATGTTTCTATCCATCTGTTTCTCCAGCCTGTTGTTATCCTCCTGATTGGCAACTCTATACAAAGACTCATTTGAATTTGGTGAATTTAGTGAGGGCTCAGTTAATAATTGAGAATTTAATTTACTGAACTCCCCAAAATGATAAATTATATGTTGCTGGCTGGTACTGCCTCATGTTTTTTGGTTCTTCACTTCCACTTGCTGGATTAATTTGGCTCCTGAATTTCAAGGAAATGAAAGGTATGCTAAGCAGCAGCCAGTAAATCTATGTCCTCTCCAGACTGTTTCTCTGTGTTGAGGTCCTGTCATGTGTGTGACATGCAGAGGTCTCATCATCTCTCTAATGTGACACATTTGTATCTGTTTAGCAAACATCAAGGCTCAGTCCATTATTTCCACTTCTTATCAGCAGAAAGCTGATTTTACGTTACAGGCCATGTTTGGTCTGTAGAGAAATGATGTCATTTAACAATCACCTTTCTTTTCAGTAAACTGAATAGATTGTGGTTCTGTAATGCCATTGTTAAGAAAGATCAAGAATGAACTATGAGGAGGACTTGGCATCTGGTATAAAAGTGTATTTTTCAATCATACGTGTGGAGCAGTGAGGGAATCTTCATGCTCTTGACACCAGCACATCCTCTGCTTTAATATTCAGAGGGTCTGGCTGCTCCTGTTAACATGACCATTTCTTTTTTCCTGAGGTTTTACTTCAGCTTTTCTCTCTTAGCATAGGAGACAAATTCCTACAAGCATGGTCACCAACTGCTGTTACATTAGAGATGGGCATAAAGGAGCTTATTCTTCATAGCAGCTTTGACTCTGTATTCTGACTCTTGGTTTTGTTTTAGGCTCAAGATGCTGAGCCGTTTGTCAGGTTTAGCAAATACTGTTTTACAAGAGCTGTCTGGGGATGATGGAGATGCAGTTACTGAACCATCTATTGCTGTGAGTACAGTGTTATCTAAAGACTTTCAGATGTTACTGACAATTAGTTTGGGGAGCATGGTTCGTGAGACTGCAGTGAGAACTGTCTCCTGCTTCTTCCTTGCTGAGCACTAGACTGAGCTGTCTTTCCACTCTGCTTTCCTTCTACTCCTCACCTCTTAAGTCAGCATTTCTGTTGGGCAGACCATAATCTCCTCATTTTCCCACATCTCAGCGTGATCCGAGGAAACAAACTAGAATTAGGATGAAGAAGGACTTTTAAGAGTACTGGTAATTGTGTGTAGCAGAAGGGGAAGCTTGGCATGGTTGGGTCATAGTGGGAGGCTTCATCTTTGTGCTGCCCTTTAGTATTGAGACTGTGCATAGTGTGTGAGGGTCCCTCTCGTTTCAGATTTGTTCATGTGGTGTTCAGCAAGGTACTCTTTGTTCTTGTGTGTTGGCTTAAAAGTTCTCTGAGTTTCCTCCTGGTTTCATCTAACTATGTATTTCTACAGGCTTCATGGAATGCCTGCAGGGAGCAGAGTGCAGCACTGAGGACTGGAGCTGAAGCTATCATGTGGATGATCTGCTGCAGGCTGTTATAGTTTTTTTTTTTCTCTTCAGTGCACTGATTTTGTTGTTTCAGGTAGAAGCTTTGCAGTCAGAAGCAGAACACATGGAGGAGGCGCCTGAGGAGGTGTTGGAGCGCCTCGCCCAAACAGAAAAGCTGGTTGTTCAGCTGAAGGATTTGATTCGAGAAAAGGATGCCCTGCTCCAGGAAAAAGAAACTGTGCTCAAGGTACCATTTCTTTTTCTGAGGACCAAGAGTAAAATGCTGCTTCAGTCTTCTGTGCAAGTCTGTCTCTGGTTTCTTTGAATGTGAGATACCTGCATGACAAATGGCATCAGTTCCAGAGAAATATTGGAATTTGAATAATGGCCGACCCTAAGAGATGTAGGATATCATCTTTTAGTCTGCTTGGGTTAATTTAGACTAGAGTAGATAAGTGACATCCAAGTTGCACAGCATTTTGTCTCAGAAGCCCTTTGAGGCCCATGCAGATTCCCAGTGGATCTAATGAGTACTAATATCTTGTGTGAGGTTGTTCTTTCCCCGCTCTTCAGAGTGTTTGACACAGAGAAACCTGTGCTGCGCTCACCCACTGGTCCGGTGGTTTCATGAGGCATTCCCAAAGATACATGTTGTCCACCCTGAGTATGGTGGGAGTGTGGCTACCTGAGATAGTTCTGAGGGACTGCACGTAGCAGAGAAAGTCAAACCGAGTTTGCATTCACTGCTGAGTGAAGTCCCTGAGTGCTCTGTCCTTTGGAAGGAAGTGCTGGGGTAGAAGCTCCAGTGTTGGGATGTGTGGTGTTTCGGAACAAATTTGGTTTGCAGATATGTTTTAGATAGTGCTGTTACTGGGGAGGCAGGGTTAAACAGAATATGGCAGGCTGACAAACTGTGTAGCTTTCTCAAAGTGGTGCTTCTTGGGTAGCAGCACTGGAGTCAGGCCAGTCAGTTTGTGTCCTTCTCTTACAGAAAGAGCGAGAGGCCGCGGATGCCAGGCTGATGAAACTTAAACTTCAAGCCAAAGCCAAGCTGGCCTCTCTGAACAGACGCATCGAGGAGCTGACAGAGAAAGGAGCACCACTGCCTACACAGGCCTCAGCAGAAGAGCTGGAGGATCCCAAGGTTAGGAGAAGGGGGCTATTTAAAAGATGTAGCTTCTACTGATAACCTGGTACTGCCTGATGTTTCAGATCACAGTGACCGAGCAGGGTCTATTTGTCTCATTAGCAGGATATTCATAATTCCAGCAAGGATGTTTGTGCCTGTGCTGTAGGGAGCCTGTCTGTCCAGCTTCCTTGTACTGCAGATGCCCTTGCAGTGCTCAGCTTGATCTCCTCAGGGTCATGGGCTGGTTTCCCTCTGCATAACTTTGGAAATCTGTTGTAGCTTAACTCTTTCCTGCAGAAACTGTATGTTCTGTGTGAGCTATGAGTTTCAAAATGTTGCCTGTCATGTCAGTACAGCAAAGGTTGGCTGGTGTACAAAACAAAGAGGTAAGGGGTCATTGAAACTGGAAGGCAGTAACTTAATATAAAAAAATAGATATAGGTTTTTTTCCAGTTGTGTAGCTTCCTGAGCCACCATGAAGTTTTCTGGTTGACAAACGATAGTTGTGTAACACCAGGTAAAACTGGGGGGAAAGTGTCCTCTACAAAGACATTGAGGAGACTGTTAGCTACTAACTAGAAGCTCCCACGGGAGCTGGTAATTTTTGAAAACTTGACTATGTGATCAGCAGAACAATGTTTTCTTTAAAAAGTTTGTAGTATTATGGAAGAGAAGTGGGATAGAAGTCCGGAATGGTTTCCAGACATCAGATGATGTTCATTAAACCAGAGAATATGAAAGTTATTTCAGACATTGAAAAAAATATTAAAATATTATAGGAACCAATAAGAGGTGCCTGTGAGAGCTGTCAGATGAGAGGTGACTGCTAATGAAGTGAAAATCAGTCCTATGACTTGTACTGACTGTTTTTGATTGAAAGCATCATAAAATCATAGAAATGTGCTTCTGTAATTCCCAATACCAACTTGAGAGTCTTTCTCAATGCAAAGCACCATCTGGTTTCATACATGAAGAATTGGATAATCTCAAGGATTGACATAATAGAAAAACGAAGCAAAATTTAACCAGTGCACAATCAAGCATGAACAGCATTCCCTGGCTGTAGAGACCAGTCGAGGCCACGGGAGCTGTTTAGCTGTGTCACTTGGCATTCCTCTCCTGGTGCTGAGGCTCTTTTTCAGCCTTCCATCTGCAGCATGTGTGTGTGACATCCGTGTGCTCTTACATGACTTTGTGCAGACTTGCTGTTGAGAAGTGGTGAGTGCTCTTGCTTCAATATTCAAATTTATCTGTTGAAGAAGGCAAAATGAGAGAAAGCTGATCATCAGTTAATTGGTGCAATATAGATTTTAAAAAGAAACCTTATCTTTTTTACATACTGTTCTAGCTGTTCTACTGAGAGTCTCGAGGCCTTGTGTTGTCATGTTCTGCTCATTAGAACCAGGAAGATAAACTCTGAGAGCAGCAAGAGACTTTTTGTTCTCCCATCATGTTAGTAGCTGCACTTGGGAGACATTCAAACAGCTTGGTTATTTAGTCGACCAAAGTCAGAGAGGAAATGTCATTTCTCTCTGCAGTTGTATGAGGAAGGTGAGCTTCAAGAAAGTGGGAAAACCGTTAAAGGATAATGCAGATGAATGGATGAATGTAAATTAGCCATTAAGAAAAATGGCCTTCTAATTAGACAAATGAGGGCTTGAGACAGTCTCCAGTGGACATGGTATGGGCCACAGCCTTACTTGGTTTAGGTTAGAACATAGTTTGAGTGAAATTATGTCAGGGCAGTTATCTGCAATATTTTGTATTTGACCCAGAAAGCACTAGCTTCTTTCTTGCAAGGTTACACCTACTGAGAAGATACAGAGTCCTTTATTTAAACTTATTTCTCCAAGTAGATGCTGTCCTGAGTAGTGAGGGTATTTCCTGGCAGGTTACCCTGCCATTTCAAGGTGAAAATTCTAGGTTAGAGCTGCATCTTATGCTGAAGTATTGAATACTAGCGAAGGACTGGGTTTTTTCTCTCAGTGATGTGGGCCCTATGAGAAGGGTGTATTTTAAATATCTAACTAGTACTATTACCTCCTGAGCTTTTAGCAGAGTGACTTGTTTTGAGAAGAGTGGAAATATCATCTTATCTCCTGAGATAGTATTTGTGTACAGAACAATTGAGGCTCCTCTCAAACTTTTGAAGTGGGTAAAGATAAATTATGTTCAGATATAAGAGCTTATACATCTTGGAAAAACAGAGTATTTAAAAGCTTGAGCTCTTTGTGGCTGTGCTACTGTTTTTACTTGTGGCACTCCCATGTAATGGTCAGTGTAAGAGGCTTTTTAAAATCCAACTGTGAGCATCAATCCTGAAAGCCAATTACAAGTAAACAAACTAATCCAGCTGTCTTTCCCCAGCAGCTCCTCTGCCCCAGTCTTACAAGTTATGTATATCCTGGCTTCTTAGAGCTTCCTGCATCTCTATTCTTTATTCTTCTGTCTTGTTCTATTTCTAAATTTAAGTGCAACTAGAGCTTCTTTGTCTGTCTGTTCTGCTTCCTGCCAATGACTTTCTCTGTAGGTGAAACAGTTTTTGAGGAGCAGGAGCCTCTTACCCTTATTACACTGATGTATAAGTACTTTTAAAAGCCTTCATGGTATTTTCAGATTGGGTTTAAAGACATAAATACTCTGTAGAATTCCTGTGTTATTGATCGTGTTTGACCCAATACCTGCCACAAATAAAAAATGGGAGAGGTGTATTTATATATATTCAGTACAAAATACCCAGCACTGTGTGCTGACAGTAGCTGAGGTGCTGAGATAAGAATGCAGAGCAGGTTTTGTCAGCTCAGGGACAGGTGGGGAGGGACCTGCCCTCACCCAGATGGAGACACAGAGAGGGGAGTGCAGGTGTGGTGTGCTGGCTTGGCTGAGTGGGACACAGCCTAAGCACATTTTACGTGACTGTTGTTTACATTTCTTGGTCGTAAACAGAGGATTTAAGTAGAGTAGAACTGGTAATTGTTTGCCTTTTCCCTTTGCTTGTAACTAATAAATTCATTGCTAATAATCCTTCTATAGGCATTTTCTGTAGTCTAGAATGTCTTCCCCTTCGTCACATGGAGAATATTCTTCTATGATTAATTTTAAAATGTTTTTATTTCTGTTATTAGAGAAGTTTATGATATTAAAAAGCCTCAAAAATCAGGGAAGTCATATAATAAATAATGTATTTAATAATCTAATTTGCCTTAGATTATATAGTGAGCAGTCATGGACTGTTAGCACTGCGAAGTGCTTTGACACTTCCCAATTAAAAGCACTTGTGCATCTCTACACGAAATAGGGAAAATAGTTACTTAACATAGGACAACTTCATTTAAAGAAACAAATGTAAAGTTAAGAAATGAACAGTGTAGTAAAAATAATCATCTGATTAGGAGTCAAGACTAAAGTAGCATTACAGTGTATTTTAAAAAATTAATTAATTTAGTTTATTAACCAATAATACTAATGAGTTTACTTTCTTCTGTTTCTCTTCTTCCCACTTTTTTCCTCTTGCAACGTCAGAAAAGTGAAAATACAAGTGAAGGGCACAGAGAGGAAGTGGAAGTACTGCAAAAGCAGCTTAGGGAGCGAGAGGAGACTGTTCAGGACCTGAAGAACCAGCTGGCTGTAGCTGAAGTGAATCTGAAAGATGCTGAAATCAAGTATGCAACACAGGTACAGAAATTGTTTTCTATTCATCACTCAGTGTTTCCCACCTCACTGCTTAGACTAGTCTGACAGAATAGAACAATGATTACACAGCTGGTCTTCAATTCCCTTACCTCAATTTTGTCAGTCTTGTGCCTCCTCAAATCACCCAGGTCCATCCATTCACTGCCATTGGCTCCTCCTCTAACATTACCTAAATCTTTCACATCCCCAAATGATCTTGTTCTGCCCTTCATGCTCTACCCCAGGCCAGACCCACCCTTGGTGCAGAAGGTGCTCTGAGGATAAGAGGTGGGTTTCACCCTTGGACAATGGGATGATGGCTCTCTGAGGAGGGAGAAACATCCCTGGAAGGGCCTGGATAGGGTGTCCCTTCCTCTGAGTCAGAATTTGGGCTCTTCCCTGCCTGCCATTCCCTCTCTGTGTTCTGCTGTGGGCGTGCAGGGCAGCTGTTTATCACAGCATGTCACAGCATTAATGGTATGTTGTAGTTATTGGTGGAAAGATTTTTTTAATACTCAAAATTGCAGGTTTAGCTTTTGAACTGTGAATTGGGTTGCGTCCTATACAGTTAAAAGCCCAGAAGTTTTATGAACTGTTAGTTATATAGTAATAATTTATTTTATTATTCTACATATTTGTAGATTAAATTCTATGCATTTTTGCTTTCTGGGATCTGAAATCTTATCAGTTGTTATACACATAGTAGTGGCATAAAGACACCAAGTAAAAATACTATTTGACCAAGATGATGTGTAGGATTTTCCATCTGAAAACTCCATCGCACACACAATGTGCTGGTGGATGTTGAAAGCAAGCCTATGTGTCTGTCAGCTTCATAACCTTGTTGGTTTGTTTTTATTTTGTGGCTTGTGTTTCCAGCTGAGCTCCCTGCAGGAAGTGATTCAGGAGAAGGAAGCTCTCCTGGAAGAGCAAGTGCAGCAGCATCGAGCTGAATTGCTCAAGAAGGTGGTCCAGTCAGATATGGAAGTAGAGATGCAGCAGGTATATTGGATATAATAGTCATATCATGGGAGGAGGAAGGAAAACAGAGGACACTCTGAAAGAACAGTTCTCATAAAGTAACTCAGAAGGGATAAGAAGAAAGATGCTTTGATTGTTTGGAGTTTTTTGGATTGTTAGTTGGAGCTTTGAGTCCTTAGTTTCAATCTGCTGGTTTGCTATCAATCAAAGAGAAAGAGCAATTGAAAAAAATGTTGCATTATTGTGCACCAGTTCCCTGTTCATGAAGCAAAGTAAGCTCCTCCTACTGCACCAGGGCTCCAGAATAGGTGTCAACAAAAATGAGTTAATTCAGGCTATCACAGTAAGTGTGTATGGATGAAATATGGGAATCTAAATTGACACTGGTCTCCCCAGTGCTGGAATGGCCTTGTCTCTCTCACAGAACCTGCGCTCACTTCAGAGAAAGCTGGAGGAGCAGGAAGCAGCTCTGTTGGGACGAACTCAGGTGGTAGAACTGCTGCAGCAGGAGTTACACACTGCTGAGAAACAAAACCAGGTATCTGGTCATGCTTTTTATTGCTTTACCCTGTGTATGTATGTGTGTATGTGGTGGATGGGCCTTTGTCAGTGGCTCAGAAGTTACCAGATGAGGGTTTTTTTGGAACCATCTTTCCATCATGAAATCAGCTGGGGCCATCCTCCCTGGGTCAGGCATTAGAGCTGCAGGTCTGTGTGCACAGCTCACAGCACGTGCAGCCAGACTGGGGGTGCTGCAGTTGCCAGCTCTAATGATCCAGGACAGGTGGACAGGGTCTGTGTCTATCCATACCCATGCTGCTGACTGTACTTTCAAAGCCAAATACACAAACCTTCCCCAAAAGCAGAATGCCTAACACAGTGCTGCTGAAGCCTCAGTGTTTCTGGACTGCAGTGTCCAGGCCAGATCAGAGCAGAAACAGCTATTCCTTGGTATGTCTTGCTGAGAACTTGCTTATATGGTGACACAGCTTGTGGAGTGGGATTGGCTCTTGCTTCATCAGTTTGGAGTGTGACAAGAATGAGATCAAGTCTGTGCATATATGACTATATAGACACAGGCTCCTTGAGACAGCATTAAGAGCACAACCTCTTCAAAGATTGGTTTGCAGATAGAGGATGAGTGTATTTTTCATTTTCCAATATCTGAACTTCTGAAAATTCTCCATCCCTTTAGAAGAGACTTACCCTGAATCAGTCTCGTATTCACTGGCTGTATGATCTCCAGCCAGTCTAATGCTGAACCTCATTTTGATAGTTTTTACACACTTGTGCCCCACATACTTTCTTTTGCTCTGTGTCCCAGCCAGGCCCACGATGGTAAAGAACCTCAGTGAGCTGGCTTGTGCTCCCTCCTGGCTGCATTACTCAGCAGGGTGTATCATGGGGTGCTGGCATGGATGTCTTCACGACATGGTTGTTGGCTCCTGGCTGGGGAATCTGCCTTGGCTTCTCCTCGGTGTCTTTGACTTCCCTCATACATTCTGTGCTCTGAAGGAGACCTGGTATAGGTACAAACTTGAGACCATGAGGCTGAAGCCTACTCATAAAGTAAAAGGAGTTCCTCATCAGATTCCTCCTGAAATTAGCTGTGCTGACCATCCACAGCTCCGATAGGAGGAAGTTTGGCAACAGGAGTTTTTGCAAGTGTAAGGTTTTTTTTCTGTCTCTTGGTCACCTTAAGTCTCTGGTCAGTGTTGACTGGAGGCTTCTGAGATCTTTCTTAAAGCAATGGGTACTGTGTGGAGCCCTCTATTACCTCCAGATTCATATTTCAGCATTCCCCTTTCACATACACACTTTTACTCTGGTTTGCTTTTTTAAATTCTACTCTGTAATTGTTGACTTCTCCCTCATTTGTTGTAGCTCTACCTCCCCTTTTTAGGGAGTTTGCTTTCTTCTAAAAGAGAGCTCCTGGCCACTGTTCTATTGTTTATTTTCTCTAAATTTCCCTCCTCTAAATCAAGACTTACCTTTTCTTTACCACAGCGATAAGGAGTTGTTTCTCCCAGCATTGCTTTCTTGCAATTTCCAAATTGTGGGGCAGTTTCTTTCTAACAAATTGAAATTTCTGACATGTTTGTTTCCTCCCTTCTGCTACTCAGATATCTTAAAAGGATTCAATGAGAACCTTAAAATCTAATGCAGGTACTTTGCTTTGTGAAGGTATTTAAATAGTTGAGAGAGAAATTAATTTCTGTATAATTTTACAGACGCTCCGAGATCAGTGCCAGAAGATGGAAGTGGAACTAAGCTCCATGAGGGATGTGTTAGATGCAGAGAGACGAGGGGCTCAGGATCTGAGGGAGAAGATGGAGCTGGAACTGGCTGAGAGGAAGCTGTCTTCCCATCGCTTGCAGGAGGAGCTGCAGTGCCTCTCGGAACAGCTGGAGGAGGCCAGAAGAGCACAGGCCGAGCTAGAGGTGAAGTGTAAAGACCTGGAGCAGGCCCGCGGGCTGGAGGTGGAGGAGAAGAACGGGCTGGCTGAAGAGGAGCTGCCCTGTGGCCGTGCTGCCCCCGGGGCTGAGCAGCAGCAGCTGGAGCAGACGCTGGGCCGCGCTCAGGGCCAGCGGCGGGACACGGAGCTGCGGCACAGGGGCACGGGGTGAGCAGGCACAGGCACTTGGGGGGAGCAGGGACGCAGGAGCCTGGGGATCACTGGGCTGCCTTCTCTTTGGCTTTGCTTTCATAACAGTTCATAAGAATGGCTCGATGTAACAATTCCTGGTTGCACAGGGACACAGCAATGGTGGTGCTGTCTCACACTAAGGGGGGCTGGTTCGATCTCCTCTTCTGTCTTTGGCAGCTGCAAGAGGAGCACGAGTGTGGGGCAGCGTATGTGGTGCTTTGCTTGTGTACTCTCCCAGCCTCTTGTCTTTCGGGGCTTATGGAGGTTTCTTGAGCTGGATGTGCTGTTTTAGTTGATTTTAGTGATTTGTTTGATTTTTTCCATCAACTTGTGCAAGTCCTTTTTATATGTGACTTGTTCTTCACAGTCTGAATTTCTACTGCAATTACAAGTAAAACAACCAAGAAAAGCAAACCTGTGCCATTTTCCCCATAGACCTGTGTTAAAAATAACGACACTGATCTTGCCTCAAGCTCTTATTTCAGATTTTCTTCCAGCTTCTTTATGGCCCAAAGCTGAAGCAGTGACAAAGAGAGAAGAGATTTCATAAACTATTGTGCATGTGTGTAAAATGGAAATAGTGTGGCAAAAAAGAACAGACCTTAACTGCCCTCTTTCCCCTCTGTCAGATGAACATCTACAGAAGTTTGAAGAATTTGTCTGCTGTCAGGATGAGCTGAAATCCCAGACACAAGTGCAGCTCTCTGGGCTTGAGCAGCAGGTTTGATATTGTCCAATTATTCTCATTAATTTTTCTGGTATATTTAGGAACTGAAGCCAAATTAAACGTCTAGAATTCCTTTTTGTATCATGCATTGCTTGAGAAAGGCTTTTGTTAGTTCTGTCAGTTGTTGGGCAGTCATGTTATGACTACAGAAGCCTGGAATGAAGTAGAAGTCAATTCGAGTAACTTAAAAGTTGCCAATTGATTTTTATTTTTTTTAAGTTAACCAAATGATCAAAGACTAATATATTTTTATGAATTGTATTAAAATTGGTCTTTCTCCCCTCTGTCCTGTTTAAACAGGATGAATCAGCATCACAGAAAAAAATAGTAGATCAAGAAGACCAGAATGAGACTTCATTCCTACCCACAGAGAACTTGGAAAGACAGGAGACAGAAGGTTGTATGATTACCTTACCTATATTAATATTTTAATATTCTTAATATACTCAAGACTTATTCTAGAATTAGTTTCTACAAAAGATAAACCTAAAGTGGTAGCTTTCCCCAGTACAAAACGCTGACAATCTGCACGTGGTACTTCTGGGAAGGATATTTTGGATAGCTTTTGCTGAAACAGTAAGGGACCCATACACTTGCCACATATAAAAAACCCCAGACAATTACATTGATTTTGAGTGTCTGGCCATGTAGGCTGCTAGCAGCAATAGCACAGCTCTCTTGGAGTTAACCATAAAACAGTGGATTCCCTCACGTATTTACTTTGGGGTCTGGTGCACTATGGCAGTAGGCTGTCTGGATTTTTAAGAAATAGATTCATTTTGCTTCCTGTCATTCAAAGATAGGGAATAATCACCAATAAACCAGATTCCTACAGTCTTAGAACATCATCTTTCTCTTTTTTTGTTCAAAGATCTCAGAGATGCAGGTCTTTAATGAACTTGAAGACGTTGTTTAGAATCATGGCATGGTTTGGGTTGGAAGGAACTCATAAAGATCATCTGGTCCATCCCCCCTGCCCTGAGCAGGGACATCCTTCACCAGGGCAGATTGCTCAGAGCCCTACCAATGATGGGGCAGCTGACAGCTTCTCTGGGCAATCCAGGGTGAAGCAGCCCTCTTGAAAAGCTGCAATAAGGCCTCTCTGAAGCCTTTCTTCTCCAGGCTGAAAAACCATGGATCTCTCAGCCTTTCTTCATGGGAGATATGTTCCAGCCTTCCGATCATTTTTGTCATTTCTTCTGGACTCACTCCAGCAGATTCACATCTGTCTTGTACAGGGGAGCCCCAGAACTGGACGCAGTGCTCTGAGTGGGGCCTAACAAAAGCAGGCAAGAGGGTGAGAATTATCTCCTTCAGCCTGCTGCCCACACCTCTCTTGGTGCAGCCCAGGGTATGATTGGCTTTCTGGGCTGCAGGCACACATTGCCAGCTCCTGTCCAATTTTTAGTTTACCAGGATCCCAGAGTCTTTCTCTGTAGCCTGCTTTCAATCCATTCAGGCCACAGTCTGTGCTGGTACTGGGGATTGCCCCAGCCCAGGTGCAGGGCCTTGCACTTGGCTTTGCTAAGCCTCACTGTGCACAAGGGCTGCACAGCTGCATTCCTCAAGCTTGTCCAGGTCCCTCTGGATGGCATCACTTCACATCACATCCCCCCAGCAAGAAATCAGCTGCTCAGCCTGGGTGAGCTGGGTGCACTGCCCCAGCTGTCTGGCAGCAGTCAGGACACTGAGCAGTGCAGTGGGCTTCTGTGGGTGCTGCTTCCCACGTGGATGTTGAGCCATTGACTGCAGCCCTTTGCACACAGCCAGTTCCTTACCCCAGCTGGCAGCCCACCTGTCAAACCCATATCAGCAATTTAGTAGCAACAGGGTTGGGAAGACCATGTGAAAGCCTCACAGAAATTCAGCTTTCAATCTGGAATCGTGCCCCAAGCTACAACTGAGTACATCCAAAATGCACCTGGAAAACTTCCATCAGCTTTCTTAAAAAACAGCTCCTCCCTCCCTCTACTGAAAGGAATTCCACCCAAAAAATGCAGTGACTCAGAGCTTCACTGTCATGTTACTTAAAGCATCTTTTCCCAATGCATGGTTAGCTGCATGTTTACTTCAAAGCAAGCTTTTGTTGTTGTCATTCTGTTTCCAGTGGGTGTGTCGAATGCTTGATTACTTTTTTTTGGTCTTAAAATGCTGGGAGATGCAATTTCTTTTTTAAAACTACCAAAATTTTAAGTGAAACATAAAAAATCTTTTAAGTCTGCTATATAGGTTCTAAGTACTTTGTTACTCCTTTTTTGTGTCGTGAAATTGTCTGTCTTAATTAAAGTGGGATGCCAAAACCTGCCACCATAATCCATTCCTAACTTTGGTAGAATGAAATAAGGATTTATAGTTACTTTATTTTTTGTAATTTCTGGTGCTTTTCAAGCAGACCTCAACAAATCCCTTCAAATTTCAAGCTGTTGTTTGAAGTAGAAAGATTCTTGAAATCCTTGTACAGCCTTAATTTCCATGGGCTTAGCAGTGCATTAGACCAGAGTATCTGTAACTCTCCTTACCATCTGTATGGACTCCTTGAACTCCTCTTGAGACAGCTCTTGGAGTGATTGCAGGTCTCTCCTCCTGCTGTGTAAGGGAGCATTGTCTGAGGCTGTCCAGAGTTCACTTGGTGGAAGGTCTGCAGCAGAGCAGGGATCAGTAAAGGAAAGCCATTATCACAGGAAACACAGACTGCCTTCCAATTGTTAGAATTCACAAAACGTTCATTTGAGCTTCCTCAGCCTCCGTAGTACTCAGCAAATACAGTTTTGTATAATCAGTTGTATGTAGAAAAGCGTGTTAAGGAGAATAGAAGAAAACGTTGGACTGTAGGTTGATGGTATGTGTGTCCTCACTGCATGCTCAGAAGTGAAAAGTACAGAAATTTGTACCCCTTAGAGAACTGTTTAACTTGCTCCTGAGTTCTATTTTGCATATATATTAACCTATTTTTCATACCATCATTGCTAGTTAACGTGTTCACAAAAATGGGGCCTGTTTTTTAATGCCTCTAAATTGGTATTTCAGGGAAGACACAGTATTTGTTGCTTTATGAATGGCTCCTATGCTAAAAAGCTGAGCCATCACCTAATAAATTAATTAGAACTGAGATCACTTAGAATGTATTCTTCTTGTACATTTATAACAATTTCTTATTTTATTTTTCCAAATGAAATTTGAAATGTTTTTCTACAATAGTTCTTCTTGTCCTCTCCTTTATAAAAATGTTTCTTAAAACTTGAATCTCTATACCTGTCTTTCAGTATGTGTGTTTGAAACAATTGTTCTTTTCCAAAAGCTGCTTAAAAGATCATGTTGGTAGTGTGGTTGCCTCTAAAAAAAATGCCAAACCCACATTATCCCATGACAGTACATATCTCCACTACATAAGTGTTATTAACAGCCATGTGTCCTTTCTCAAAAGCTCCTGGAAGAATATTCTCTTGCTGTCTAAAGCAAAGTCTTAAGTTTTGAAGAAATTTTTTGTGTTTGAATGTTTCAGAAATGCCACATTTGCAACTTGTTCTCTGGGAGTCTCAGCAGGAAGCTGTGATGGTCACAGAAGATGCAGAACAGGTAATGATAAAGCAGCTGAAATAAAATAGGTCAAGGACTGGCCTTAAAGCAGCTAAGCTGTCATGGTCTTTTGTACCAATCCTCTTTGAAGGTTATTATTAACTGGATTAATGGTGAAAGACAGAAATAGCTTCCAAATGCAGCTTGTGCTGTGTTAGTAACAGACTGTGTTTCCCTTTGCCAGCTGTGTGCATTTCTTGTGTCCTTCATCCATCCGGTCCACATTTGTGCTATTTTAACTATTTGTTAAATAATCGTTAATAATAGCACATTTGTGCTATTTTCTGCCTGTTGTCAGTTTTTCAGCAGAACTATGGGTCTCTGGGAATAAAATTCCAAAGGCTTGGCTATCATTATCTAAGACACCTTTCAAACCATGCCCTAATGGGCACCTGGCTGACTGCATGGGGAGCTGTGTGCTCTGTCAGTGGGACAGGTGGGCACTGTCAGTGGGACAGGTGGGCACTGTCCTTGGGACAGGTGGGCACTGTCCTTGTGCTGCTCTGTCAGTGGGACAGGTGGGCACTGTCCTTGTGCTGCTCTGTCAGTGGGGACAGGTGGGCACTGTCAGTGGGGACAGGTGGGCACTGTCAGTGGGACAGGTGGGCACTGTCCTTGGGACAGGTGGGCACTGTCCTTGTGCTGCTCTGTCAGTGGGACAGGTGGGCTCTGTCAGTGGGACAGGTGGGCTCTGTCCTTGTGCTGCTGCCCCGTGTCCCACTGCAGGTGCCAGTGCAGTCAGGCAGTTGTTGGGCAGAATGCAGGGTTAGGAACCTGCTGCTTGGCCTTCTGTTCAGCATGGGGAGGGAGGTGACAGCCTCTGTGTGTTCTGTACTGAGGATTTGCTGTGAAACTGGTTGTTAGCTTAGAGCAAGGGCTGGCTCTCTGCAGCCTGCTCTGCTGGCCCATCCTGTCCACAGGGGGAAGATTAATGCTGTGTTTTATCTAATACATTCCTCTTTATCAGAGGGTTTGTATGTTACTGTGAAGTATTAAGGTAAAAGTTGGTATTTGGAACCAGAGAAGCATTTTGAGTCATTCATCCACCTTCCAACTGCCTGCAAGCTGTGAGCTGGTAGATCAGTGGGAGTGCACACACACCCACACACACAGGCTTTTCAAAGGCACATGTAAGCATTTGAACTGTTTTCTACTGCCCCTTTAGAGACAGTGGAAAAGACAGGTCCCTTAGCATGTGACTCACCTGCAACAAGGTGAATGTTGAAAATGGGTCAGTGAAAACAACCCTGAAATTGTCCATTTCAATGTCTTCACTATAAAAAGAGACCAGCTAAGTAGCTTACATCTAAGTTTTTACACTTGGACAGCTGTTCCTACCATTTGTGCCCCTGACCCATGGCTTTAGGCCGAGTAATATAGTTACCCAAACCCAGGTTAAGGCATCTCACAGTGAAAAGGTTCCTGTGGGGTTCTTGGTTCGTTTGTGTGGTAGAGCCTAACTTCATTGGGAAAGCTGCAGGTTCTTTATCTGCTGGAGCAGTGAGGCACAGACATGGGACTTGTGACCTTCTCTGCCTGGTGGTCAGTGAGAGGTTGGGGTACTGTGGTTAGTGCCTTTAGGGAGTGAAGATGGAAGAGAAACCATCTCAAGGTGGCAAGGAAGTTGTTTAGATCATTGCATCCATTGAGCTGTTAATCTGCTGAGATATGTCTTAGTCTATTGCTTAACATGAAAATCAATCTCTTTTTCATTATTTATTTATTTGTTTATTTTCATTAGGCTTCAGAGTTGTGTCCAGACTCTGATAGGTTTTACTTAGAGCTGGCAGAGCAGTAGACAGCTAAGAGAGCTGTCTCCTCATACCAGGATCCTGGCTCAAAGCTCAGTGTTTTTCCTTTATCCCACAGAATAAGAATATTGGTGCTGAGGCAAAATTGCAAGACCTGTGGACTGTGGAAGCTCCAGCCTCTTATGTAGACTGCTCTTCTTCTACAGGTGAGGACACAGAATAAGGCATGTGACAAAAAATTGTGGAAATTTGAGGAGTTTCAGGGACAAATCTGAAGATTATTTAGAAAGATGTGCTCTGAAGTCAGAATCTAAAGATGATAATCTACAGAAGGCAGAAAATATTTACACGAGGTAGCCGAGAACATTCTGATGTAGGATGGCTAGGATATACCAGAAGAGAAGAAAAAAGTGGTTGCTAATGTTAGAAAGAGAGAAGGGTTTGAAGGAGTGTGTTTGTAGATGCAGAGATTGATGTGTAAGACACAGAAGACAATTAAGGTAAAATTAAGAACTCTGCAAGCCAGTAAATGTCTTTTTGTGTCTGGAATTCCATGCCACATCCCACATGGAAAAGAAAAGCAGTCAAACCAATCTGTTATTGGTTCTCTTGTCTCTTTGCTCTCCATCCTTCTTCAGGGGTCAGGAGTGCTGTGTGCAGGTGATGCAGCAAACACAGGGGATTGCCCAGAGCCATGCTGCAGCTGCAGTGTCTGAATTACTGGTTGGAGTTAAACCAAACAGGATGTCTGTGCACTGCATAGACTCAAACTCTGGGTTGTCTTCTTCTGTGCTTGGCTTGCTGCCGTTTTTTTTTGTTTGGTTTTTTTTTTTGTCTTTTCTCACCTTCTATAGAAGCTTTGGTCCCATTTTTCGTCCCTTCACTCTGCCTACTGACTTTACCTGCAAATTGTTGCACTGATGGTGACAAGTGTTCCTTTTCTTACTAGGTGTGTCAGGAGATCTGGTGGATTCTGAAATGCAAAAGCCTTTTGGTGACACTTCCGTGCTCTCTGAGGTACAAACGTAGTCCAAAACCCTTTTGGTCTCAGTATTGTATGCCTTTGCAGATACAAAAACTTTAATTTAGTTTAGAAGCCTCAAAGAGTTGTCTCTTTTTAATCTGCTGTGACTTAAAGTGGTTGTTTCATTATGACAGCCGACTTGTTCAGAGCAGGTCTCCTTTCATGGTTCCCCATGAACTGTTTCTGCCCTCCCAGTCTCTACAGTGCAGCACGTTGGCTTACGGGTGGGCTGTTGATCCAAGCTGTCAGGGGTGGATTTGTGAGGGCTTTTCTTTTGTAATCTGGTTTGGGGGATGGGAAGAAACTTAAAAATAGTAATTTGGAAAAAGCCAAGCACTTTGTTCCAGGTGCTTTGTCTAGTGCTTTCACTTTGGGCATGGACACAGATTGGAATATGGGTTTCTATCCTGCTTCTTTGCCATGTTAAATGCACAGATTGAACAGGGGACAAAAACCTCCTTATTCAGAGGCTATGAATAGCATGGCATGAAAATGTGAGTGGTTAAGGACACTAGAGGGCTTGTTAGTCTAACTCTGAACTGTCTAAGTTCTCCAGTGATTCTGTCTTGCCATGAGGAGAGAAGGGGGGGAAAGGGAACAGGAAGCTGTTGTCATGGTGTGATCCTGCAGCCAGAATCTTTCATGCTGCAGCTTCAGAAACTGAAATTAGCAGAAGTGACCTGGGGAGTCACAGAATCACAGAATAGTTGGGGTTGGAAGGGAGCTCTGGAGGTCACCGAGTCCACCCCCACTGCCAAGACAGAGTCCCCCTGTTATTAGCAGGGCTTCCATTTATTGCAGAAGCCAGCCTGAGACAGTTACAAAGCATGGAAAGCAGATACTTCCAGAAGTGGCCCTTTCACAAGATTCAAAGGAAAAATGACGCCTGTTATTTTCTTTTAGGCAAGAACAGATGGCTTTGCCAGTAGAAGCAAGCAGTTTACTGAGGAAAGTTGTCCACCTGGAATTCTGGACTATATTGCTGCAGAGAAACAGAAGGAGCTGTCAGTTTTGCTGCTGGAACTGAAAGAAGCCCAAGAAGAAATAACTTTTCTGAAAAGCCAGCTCAAGGATCCCAGTGGCCAAACTTCCACAGGCAGCCAAACAGAAACTAACCAGCTGGAAGAGAGTACACAGATACAGTGTCTGGAGAGGGAGGAGCAGAAGGCTTCAGATACACAGAGTGTCTTATTACTGGAAGAAACAGAAATGCAGAAAATTGGCTTTCTTCAGGAAAATGGAATCAGCTTCCAAGATGAGCCTCAGGGAAGCCCTGGCACCTCTCAGTCTCAAAAGCTGATCAAGTTACAAAACCAAATTACAGAACTGCAAATAATTCTGCAGAAATCAGAAGAATCCTTTAGGAAAGAACTAGGAGAAAAATGTGCAGAAATAAATAGGCTAAAGCAGTTGGCTGAGGAATACAGGAAAAAAGCAGAGGATCCTGACAGTACATTTTGTGTTTTGACTGATGAACAAGATCAGCTCTTGTGTCAGGCCAAAGAACTTTCTGCCATAACAGAACTGAAGGAGCAAGTGAAGCACCTGGAAGAAGAGCTGGCTCTTTCAGAAAAGCAGAGACTGTCAGACAGTCAAAGCAGCCTTCTAAGAGAGCAAATCCAGAGCCTTAAAAATGAATTTAAATCCAAGGATATAAAAATTGAAGCTTTGCAAAAGGATTTGGATGAAGCACAACTTCAGCTTTCTGACCAGGACACACAACTAAAGGATCTGAAAAGCCAGGTTGAGACAAAGGAATGTGAAGTACTTGATCTAGGACAACTTTTGAGGAAGAATACAGCAGAGATGGAAGAGCTTTCCCACAAGTTAACCTTGAAGGGACACGAGGCAGCAAGCCTGGAACAGCTTGTTGCTGAGCACACCAGGTCTATAGAGAGCCTGCAACAGGCCTTGCAGGAAAAGGACCAACAGATGGCAGAGATCAGTGTCAGCATGTCTGAGAAAATGGTCCTGCTGAATGAAGAGAAATTTGCTCTAGGGAACGAGCTCAAGAGTCTAAAGGAGCAGACAAGTCTGTTATTAAAATCCCAGGAAGAAAAAGAACAGAACATAGGAGCAAAAGATACATGTCTGAAGTGTGGGGTATCCAAGCAGCAGAATGAGACAGAAGCAGTGAGTAACGAAAATGAGGAATTAGTAAATCAATTTGAACTTCTGAGAAAAGAAAATGAGCAAGTAAAGCGGAAGCTGCAAGCAGTATTTGTGAACAGGAAGGAGCTTCTGAAGAAGGTAACCGGGTTGGAGAATGAATTAGAACAACTGCGTAGAGAACAAAAATCAGAAACCTCAGTGGCTCAGGCAGCTGCAGGGGAGGAGGACATGAGAAGCCTGATCAGCAAAGAAATGGGTCTTGAAAAACCAGCCCCGTGAGGACTATCTAATGCAGCTGCTTTCTGAAAAGGAATCTGAGCTGCAGAGCATCCGGAAGGAAAAAGAAACTACTGAAGCACGACTGCAGGCAGTGATTGAGGAAATGAGGCAAAGCTTGCAAGATAAGGCAAATGCTGCTTCAGTTAAAGATGAAATCATGGAGCGTCAGACAATTCCTGACAAAGTGACTAAAACAAATGAAAGCCCAGAAGATGATGAAGAAAATGGGAAACATAGTTCAACAGGTACAGATCTGGAAGAAAAACAAAAGTCTGCTCTTCAAGAAAAGATTTCAGTTCTTGAACAAGAAAAAGAACAACTTCAAAAAAAAACTTCAAGAAGCTCTCATATCTCGCAAAGACACTATAAAAAAGGCTCAAGAAAAAGACAGGCATCACAGAGAACAATTGAAACAGCAAAAAGATGATTACAACATCCTGCAAGAACAATTTGATCAGCAAAGCAAAGAGAAAGACAGTATCCAGGCTCAGCTCAGACAGCTCCAAGAGCAGAAAGGATCAGCAGACAGTATTTTTAGGAGTCAAGGTAGGTTGGATTCTTCATGCGTGGAAGCAGAAGATACAACAATTAGCAAGCTTGTACAAGTTGCAGATATTTCTGAGGAAGAGTGGAAAAGACACCTTGACAAATTGCAGATGGAGAAAGAGAAATTGGAATGTAGTGTCAGCCATATGCAAAGGGAGCTTGCTCACAAATCAGAATTAATCTTTGATTTACAACAGCACATAGCACAGTTGTTTGTAGAGATAGAAGGGCTGAAGAGAACCTCTGACCAAGCTGAAGCTAAGGGAGCAAGTCTTCAGACAGAATTGGAGGAGAATCAAGGAAAAATTTCTGGAGTGGCCAGTCTGGAAGACTTGAAAATTCTTGTGCATCAAAGGATGAAGAAATAGAATTTCTTAGCCAGCAGTTAAAGGAGAAAAGCGACACTCTCAGTAATGTGCAGGCACAATTGCTGGAAAAAGAGGAATCAGTCCAAAGACTGTGCAGGCAGTTGGAGGCTCAGGCTCAGGTGTGTGAGGAGCAAAGCAAGCGACTGCAAACAGAGATGCTTGAAATTCAGGAGAAGCAAGAGGACAATGCAGAAGCAGCTAAGCAGAAGAATCAAATGCAGAGAAAGTTGCAAGCAGCACTTATCTCTAGAAAAGAGGCACTAAAGGAGAGCAAATCTCTAAAAGAAGAGCTGGCTAATGCTAAAATTACTATTGACAGTCTTTCTGTCAAGCTGACAAATATGGAAAGGCCAAGTATGTGGCCATGTTAAAGAAACAGATACCTTAAGAGAAAAGTTAGCGTGCCTCACTGGAGAACAAGAAAAACTTACTGCAGAAATGGATAAACTACTTGGAGAAAATCAGAATCTTGATGGATGCTGTAAAAACCTTACACTTACTCTGGACAGAGTTGTTCTAGAGAAGGAGAAGCTGGAGAAGGAGGTGGAATCATTGAAGAGCTTTCAAGCCACTGAGAATTCTGAGTGGCAGGAGAAATACAAGGAGCTTCAGGGAGAATATGAAACTCTGCTGCAGTCATATGAGAATGTGAGTAATGAGGCTGAGCGAATTCAGCGTGTGTTGGAAACTGTCAGGCAGGAAAAGCAGGAAATTTTCATTCAGCTAAAAGGGGCTGAAGCAAAAAGCAGGAAACAGATAAGCAGCTACAAGAAGCTGAACAGGAAATTGATGAAATGAAGGAGAAAATGAGGAAATTTGCCAAATCAAAGCAACAAAAGATCCTGGAACTAGAGGAGGAGAATGAGAAGCTTAGAGCAGAGATGCATGGAGAGCTGCACAGGACTGGAGAGAGCTTTACAAACACTAGCCTGGAAGAAGACCTGGAGTGCTCTAGGAGGGAGTGCCAGTCTCTTTCTACTCAACTTGAGACAGTAATGGCTGAAAAGGAGTCTCTGAATCAAGAGATTGTGGACTTGAAGTGCCTTTTGCAGGTAACAGAATCTAAGCTGAAGGAAAGCAGAGAACTTGCAGACAGGTATGTTGCCCAGCAGACAGCGGGCGAAGACACTGGTAAGGCAGTTGCCACACCATCACCAATGGAAGAGTCTGAAAATCAAGTGGATGTGTCTTTTCGACCAGGGCCTCGTGCTGCAGAGCTGGAACAAGAGGCATTTGAAAGTGAGAGACCTTGTGGGGATCCTGGTCTCTACAGACAGCAAATAGCTGAGCTCACCAAGCGAATCACAGAGATGGAAGATAATAGAAGGGCTTCAGAGCAACAGCTGGGTGACATCCGCAGGTGTGTTGAGACTTTAGCAGGTGAGAAAAGGGCTTTGGAGCACCAAATGGGAGAGAAAGTCCATGAAGTGAATGATTTGCGGGCTACGGTAGCAGAGATGGAGCAAAAGGTCCAGGAAGCCAGAGATGACCTCATCAGAATGACAGCACTGAAGGATGCTCTAGAGGCTGAAAAGGACGACTTGGAAGAAAGGCTCATGAATCAGCTGGCAGAACTTAATGGAAGTATTGGAAACTATCAGCAAGATGCAACAGACTTCCAAATCAAAAATGATCAACTGAAACATGAGCTTCAGACTTTGCAGAGAATGATGCACGAACTGGAGGAGGAGAAAAGTCAGATAGCAAAGGAGAAAAGCGAAGCAAGTTCAGAAAAACAAAAGGAATTTGTAGGAAAGCTAAAATACAATTGGAGAGGAGAAAGCAGCACACATATAAAGGAGCTTCAAGAACTGCTGAAACAGAAACAGCAGGAGATTAAGCAGCTGCAGAAGGACTGTATCAAGAGCCAGGAAAAGAACAGTAGTTTAGAAAGAACTGTTAAAGCTCTGGAATTTCTGCAGAGTGAGACTCAGAAAGAGGTAGAAGCAGCCAAAGGAACTTCAGCTAAAGCAGTTGAAGACACCAAGAAAGCCCAGGCAGAGCTTGCTCGCTGCAGGGTAGTGTTGGATGACACTCAGAGTGAGGCAGCAAGGGTTTTAGCTGAGAGTATCAAAGTGAAGGAAGAGTTACAAGCAAGCAAAGAGCAAATTAAAATTCAAATGAAGAAAAAGGATGAGGACTTTGAGAGAAGACTAGAACAGGAAAAAGACAAGCACTCAAAGGAGATCAGAAACATGGAAGCAAAGCTGGCAGCATTGCAGAGAGAGAAGGACCATATGGAAACAACAGTTGGTGATCTGCAGGACTCCTTGAAGACAAAGGATCAAGAAGCCAAGCAACTGGAAGGCAATCTAAACAAAACACTAGCCCAGCTTGCAGCCTTCACCAGGAGCATGTCTTCCCTTCAGGATGATAGGGATAGAGTGATAGATGAATCAAAAACATGGGAGAAGAAATTCACTGAAACTATTCAAAAGAAGGAAGAAGAAATACGTTGGAAAGAGGAAGCTTGTACTGTGCTACAGGACCAGGTGAAACAATTGGCCATGCGTGTGGAAGAACTCCAGACTCAGATATCCAGGTAAATAAGCTGTGTCAGGGGAGGTTTGTCAGGAAAAGGTTACTTTGCATTTGTTATCTGCACAAGGACATGAGGTGATCACTCTAGAATAGTCATTCACATCCTTAGGATACCTGTGTTAAATCTGTTCTCTGTGACAAGCACCGACCATCTGATTACTCTCCAGAGTATTTCAAATTTCAGATTAATTAAAGAGTCTTTTGCACGGAGTTCTTGTACTGAGAAGTCAAGAGAACATTGGGATACATAATTCCAATTTAGTCTCAAAATAAATTTTGAGGGGAAGATGGAGCTATGGAAACCTATCAAAAT
Source organism: Geothlypis trichas (assembly GCA_009764595.1). Lineage (NCBI taxonomy): Eukaryota > Metazoa > Chordata > Aves > Passeriformes > Parulidae > Geothlypis > Geothlypis trichas. The sequence continues at coordinate 74,118,933 of CM019904.1, read as the reverse complement.
GTGTATACAACTGTGTATTTCGAAAATTCAAAACCGAACCATTCTTACATCAGTAAATTGTTATATGTATATATATATACATATATGTATGTTGTATCTTTGTATGATGAAGCATTAAATGGACATCAAAGGTACCAGAACAGCAATTTCATTGTGGGGTGGCATGGAGTTGTTTTTATTGTTAGCTACAATGGACGAGAGAAGTAATGTAATGACAGGGAGGTGATAACTTTCAGTGTTTAAGTGAACACTTTTTTCAGTATTGACATGAACAACTTTAAAAGAATATATTCCCCTGCCACCACCCCTTTAAGGCAGTAGTACAGTCAGAACTTTAAAAGATATCTTGAATTTTAAATTGAGAGATATTTCTAGCTTGCTTTCTTTAAGTAAAACAAATTCTCTGGCTTTTTAAAATTAGTATAAGCACAGAGTTATTGTGACTTTAGATACTGAGATACTTGGTGGATTTTTGACCAACTTAAGCTTTTCTTTTCAGGCTGGAATGCAGCAAGAAAGACTGGGAGGTTGATTGCAGGAAGGAGATTCAGCGTCATCAAAAGACATGTGAAATGTTGCAGGAGGAAAAAAAAGAGCTTTTGACTCGGCTTGAAGGGTCTCAAGAACTGTACAGCAAGTCTCAGAATGAACAGCAGGAACTGGAGTCAGAAATCAGCAGCCTAAGAGACCAGCTTGCTGACTTACAGAATTCCTTCACCAAATGTGAGCTGGCCAGGGAAGAGCTGGGGACTGTGGCCAAGCAACAAGAGATGAGTATCCAGAATTTCAAACTCAACTGTGAGCAGCTTGAAGCTGACCTGCAGGCTTCCAAGGACCTCACAAATAAGCTGCATGAAGAAATTAGTGCCAAAGATCAGAAGATCATGAGTTTGCTGTCTGCCAAAGAAGAAGCCGTGATGGCTGCTCTAGCTGAATTACAGCAGCAACATTCTGAAGAGATGAGAGAGTTGGAGTGTAGGCTAAGTAAGGAGGAAGACAATAAAAAAGCCTTAGAAAATGAGAAGAACAAATTTCTTGACAAACTCAATCATCTCACTGAAAAGATGAAGATAAGCAGAGAAGAAAGTAAGCAGCAGAAGGCACAGCTGGACTCCTTCACCAAGTCCATGTCATCTCTGCAGGACGACCGAGACCGCGTCCTGAGGGACTACAAGCAGCTCGAGGAACGCCATCTTGCTATAATCTTGGAAAAAGACCAGCTGATTCAAGAGGCTGCTGCTGAAAACAACAAGCTCAAGGAAGAAATTAGAAGTTTCCATGGCCAGATGGATGACCTCAACTCTGAGAATGCCAAGCTGAACGCAGAGTTGGTGCGGTACAGAGAAGACCTTAACCAAGTGATTTCAATAAAGGATTCCCAACAGAAGCAACTTCTCAAAACACAGCTTCAGCGGATCCAGACTCTGGAAAATGAGAAGGCAACCATAGAAACACAGCTGAAAGAGTCTGAGCATACTCAGGATGATCTCAGGAAGTGCATGGAAGCCTTAAGAGAGGATAAAGTCAGTATGTCTCAAGAGATTGACACTCTAATGTCCTCTCTGTTGCGGGTGCAGAGTGAGATGGCAGCATTACATGAGGGGAGTCCCATCGTGGAGTGCCAGGCAGAACTGAAGGCTCGAGAGAAAGAGGTACAACAGCTGAGTCATGAGCTTTCCCTCTCCCAGAAAAGAATAAGAGAACTTGAGGGGGAGCTAGACTGTGTTCAGAGGGATGCAGCCAAGAGAGTGGGAGAGGCTGAGGACAGGCTTCAGAAGGAACTGAAGCACCTGCATCACGATGCAGGGATAATGAGGAACGAAACCGAGACAGCTGAAGAGAGAGTAGCAGAGTTGGCACGGGACTTGATGGAAATGGAGCAGAAATTGCTTGAAGTCACAGATGAAAACAAAGATCTCAGAGCTCAAATTCAGTCTTTTGGGAGGTCCATGAGCTCTCTTCAGGATAGCCGAGACCAGGCCAATGAAGAGCTTCATCTTTTGAAACAGAAATATTCTACGGACTTAGAGGAACAGAAGAGTCTAGTGCAGACTCTTCAGAAACAGATGGGTCAGCTACAAGACGAGCAACGTTCCACTGTCAGGGACCGAGATAGGGTCAGGTCTGAGCTGACCGAACTGCAGAAGGCTATTGATGAAAGAGGTCTCTTGGCCCAGATTGAGGAACTTAATCAGCAGCTCAGAGCTAAAGATGATGAGCTTCTCCACGTGTCTTTGGAATTGGAAGGCTCTTCCAACCAAGTCAAATCTTTCTCCAAGGCTATGGCAAGCCTGCAGAATGACCGAGACCGTCTGCTGAATGAGTTGGACAAAACACGTAAGATTGAAGAAGTGAAACAACAAGCAGAAGGGAGCATTTCCAGCACTGCTTTGGAAGTGCAGAGTCTGAAGAAGGCACTGGCCTCCTTGCAGAGTGACAGAGACAGAGTAGTAAGTCCATGTTCTCTCTTCCTGCTCTTACTTTAAGCACCAGAGGAGGTTTGGATCTTCAGGTCTTAAAATTCAGCAGGCTTAGGTCTGATAATTGCAATGTGATGCATAGATCAGGCTGCATCTTCATGGAATCACAGAATAGTTGAGATTCAAAGTGTCTTCTGGAGATCTTCTAGAGATCTTCTAGACCGACTCCCCTGCACAAACAAGGCTTGCTGGAATAGGTTGCTTGTACAATGTCCTGTTGGATTTTGAATATCTCCATCAGTAAACATTCCACAGCTTCTCTGACCAACCTGTTTTTTCATGTATCTGGAAACAGTTTCCAGAATTAGTTTCTCCCTCACTTTCCCAGGGAGGGAGATGAGGCTGACCACACTGCAGGTTCACAATTCTCCTTTCTTGCCCTTCTTGTAGGTAGGGATGACATTTGCTTTCTTCCTGTCTTCAGGAACCTCTTGGGTCACCATGACCTTTCAAAGGTAATGGAGTTGCCTCCCAACGACCTTAGCATTTGTGGGCATGCTCCATCAGACCCCATGAATCTGGTATGGGCCATCTGTATTATTTGCTCTGGCATGGAGGCTGTGATTCCATTGTTAACTTCCAAGGGCGGTTTCTCTGTTAGATTGGTTTAAAATACGAAATCATGGAAATAAGGTCCCTGTTAACTTGCATAGTTCACATCTGTGTCAGCTCATTTGATTTGCCTGAGAGACTAGAACAAAAGCTTGAGTTTTCTCCTCCTCTTGACAGCTGACTTTCAAAGCAGGTACACTGCAGATGACACTGCAGATTCCTTCTGACATTCTTGCCTGCACACTGGATGTGTCTGTGTTTGTATAGTCTCTGGGACAGTGCAGCCCAGCAAGTTCCAGAGTTCTCCTTGCTGGTCAGGAGACAGACTTTGACAGTCATGCCCCACTGCCACTCACTGAGCACTGTCCTGTCTCCAGAGTCAGCCACGTCTTCTTGTCTTCAAAAACAATTGCAGTGATGCATGTGTAACAACAACTTATTTCTAGTTATAGCCTGTCTGGAATTGGAGAGCCAAAAGGATTTTACTTATTCTGGTTTACAGTAAATACCAATTTCAGGAGTTATGCTTAACCAGCTCCTTCTGTGTCACTTAGTTTTCCTCTGAATAAGATGATTATTATTGTAGTCTGGAGTCTTTTTGTTAATGTATTTCACATCTTCATGGGAGGGCTCAAAACTCACTGCCCTCATTACCAATAGAATTGTCTGAGGGCTTTTTTCTGAGCAGTTTTTAGTACACTGCTGTATTTGATTCTGTTTTTAGCTCCTCTATCATCTAAATGTGACCCTTTTCTCCCTCCAGACACCACAGTAAGAAATGCTCTTAAACAGTTCTAAGTAATAAACCTGATGCTTGCTCAGCTGTCACACAGTGATGTCTCTCTTGAATCCCAGGTAAGAGAGCTGGAGAACCTGCAGCAGCAGTACATCCTTGTTGGGGTGGAAGCTGCTGAGAATTGTCGCTTGAAGGCACAGCTGCAGCAGTGGGAGCAAGAGGCAGACAAACAGCTTCGTCTGCAGGAGCAGCTGAGGCAGGAGGGAGCTGTGTGCCAGCAGGAGCTCCAGCGGCTCAGGTGAGCTCTGTGTGTGCTTCCTGCCTCGGCCAGGTTGCCAATGTTTGTTCTCTCAGAGAGAGAGGAGGTGTGGACAGAGGGGGAGGGAATGCTGAGAGCCTCCCCCGTGCCAGGTGACACTGAGCACCCCGCCCTGTGCCAGGTGACACTGAGCACCCCGCCCTGGCCAGGTGACACTGAGCACCCCGCCCTGTGCCAGGTGACACTGAGCACCCCGCCCTGGCCAGGTGACACTGAGCACCCCGCCCTGGCCAGGTGACACTGAGCACCCCGCCCTGTGCCAGGTGACACTGAGCACCCCGCCCTGTGCCAGGTGACACTGAGCACCCCGCCCTGGCCAGGAGAGGACACGGGATTCCCTCGCCCAGCTTCTGCCTCAGAATTGCAGCCCAGCAGCTTGGAGGTCGCTGCCTGTGTGAGATAGATCAGGGATGTTTTGTTTTTATTTCCTTCATCCAGTGGTGGTCAGTATCACCTGTTGGAGAGGAAACTGAGGCTGTTTCTTGTATTGGAACTTATGTATATGATCACAGTACTCTCCATTCCAGGCTGCTGCTGAACACCCTTTATTATCCCACTGATAGCATAGTTTAGAGCACACTAATTTTGTATGGCTGTCTAATCCTATATTTCACTTGCTCTATGTCTTCTAGTTTGTTCTTTTTAACTCTGTAATTCAAGTCTAGTAAAATTGTCTTCTCCACCTGGACTAAAACTAGTCAGACAAATATGCTCTGTTCTGAAAACAGGGGGAAATGCTTTCAGATATTTCAGAGATCCATTTAAGAATGCCCGAGGCTGCAATGAAAAGAGTGGGATTTTCTTTGTGGAAAGGTCTATGGCTTATCTTTGTCCAGAGTGATATAAGAACTTGTAGTTCTCTCCCTCCCCCCTACCCCTACTCTGACCCTCAAATTAACGCTGCTGATCTCATAAAGTTTGAAGCATCTTACAAATTTTATTTATCCTGACAAAAGAAGAGGATGTTTATTTCCTGTGCAGCTTTACACTGTACCTGAAGTGCTGGCTCAGGGTGGTGTGGTTCTGTGGGTCTGGTGCACATACGACCATGCAGAGACATTATGAAGGGAACAAGTGGCATTGCCAGTGACTTCCTTGACAAAACTCTACTGTGAGATCAAAACAATGTCCAGAAACACAGAAAGTGTGAAAAAGTCACCCTAGAACAGCATGGAACAATCCAAAGCATTCAACCAAATACAGAAAACTTCCTTAAACCTGCTTTTAAGGTTCCTGTACTTAAGTGTGTTGTTTTGGCTTGGCTTGGTTATAAAACTTCATGTCTAGCATGAGGTGATGGCTGAATCACCCTTGGCTCATTCTTAGCTGGGTACCTGGTCATCCTAAGTCATACTGGAACCTCATTGTAACTTCCCCTGTTTATGCTGGGCAGACAGGAGAAGAGCTCCTGGGAAAAGCAGAGCAGCAGCATGAAGGAGCAGTACCTGATGGCCATTGCAGAGAAGGACAAGGAGCTGAGCCATTTACAAAGGCTCACACAGGAAATGAGGCTGCCCTTCAGCAAGGCTCAAGCCGTAGAGGAACAGCACCAAAGCAAGGTAGGTGCAAAGATGGATTCTTTACTGGAAGTGTGAAGCTTGAAACTCAGCCAGAAGAGCATGTGTTGCCTGTATCCAGCTCCTGCAGACTGCAGCATTGGATGTGGTGGTGAGGCCTCCAAAGATAGTACCAACAGTCTAGCTTGCCTCACTGGAAGTTGTAGAAATTATGGCATACCCTTAAGTGCTCTTCATTAAGTTCCTGGTTTCCAGTGTTTCAAGAAAGAGGGTAACAGAGACAGGGTTTCCTAGGCACCTTGGGTCCTTTGGAGCAGCATGGCACTTCTCAGGGCTGTATTCTGGCTGGTTTGGAATTGCCCTCTTGCACTGTCTTTGAATCGAAGATTTTCTGTCTTAGTTCTCATTTTAATGTCAGATCTTCATTTTTAAGTTATCTATTGCATTTTTCTTGCTGTTTTTGCTGTAACAGGGATCTCCAATCCTGGTTCAAGCCCAAAAAGGCTGAGACTTGAACACTGCACCTTCTCTCTTATTCCCCCTGTATACAGTCCTAAAAGTGGAGTGGAATGTGTTTGGTATTTTGTTTGTGTAGGGAAGGCTGCATGCACAGTGCAGTGCATCAGAGCCAAGACAGAACTCTCCCACCCATGGCTGCAATGTCCCAGTGGTTTATGTCAGTGGAGTGGGCAGCAAATCTCCTTTATCCCTTTGATATACCCATGCATATATGCAAAGAGAAAGCTTGAACAATGTTCATGTGATGCTTTCCAGGAGGATTCTTCAGTGCTGGCCTTCTGCTCTTTGTCGATTAGATCAGTGTGGACATTACTTTAGGTTTTTTGTTTGTTTTTTCTTTTCTCATTCATGTGCATTTTTTTTTTCTTCCTGTGCTGCAAACAGCTTTAAGGCAACTTTTGAGCAGGACCCATCATATTTACAAGTTTGGTGATCTTTCCTGACTGTTTGTATTTTCACATGGCTTTTAGGATATTTCTGTTTATTCCCCATTTGCTCTTTTGCCTGAGCAGATCAAGTTCCAGGTCTAGGAATAGTGTTAGGTTTGACCTTGGAATACTGAAAAGAGAGGAGAAACACAAGAGCGAGTTGTCATGTCAGTAATATATTTTTCATTGTTCTTTCCTTGGCAGATTTCTCCAGAAGTCCTGAAAGGGGATGTTCCAAGCTTAGAAGCAGAGATGAAACACCTCCAGGCCCAGCTAAGTGACAGTCTGAAAGAACTGCACCAGAAGGAGCTCAGAATTCAGCAGTTAAACAGCAAGGTACTGATATGTCTTACGCTTGCTTGGAGTCAGGGACAAGGAATGTGGGGAGGGTTTGGCTGGAATAGGGCTCAGGAAGCAGGAATGAATCTGTCCTTGCAGGCATTCAACGAAGTAACACAAAATCAGAAACACATCTCTCAGAAAAGCAGTGTTAGAATCACAGTGATGGATTCACTGCTGCTGAGCAGGGCTGGCACAGCAGCAGAGCCCATGCCCCCTGCCCTGCTCTCCTCAGTGAGCAGCTGTGAGAGCCAGAGCTCTGCAGAGAGAGGCCAGGAGAGGGACAGCTGCTCCTATGGACCACAAGGACATGTGGCAGCTGTGAGAGCCAGAGCTCTGCAGAGAGAGGCCAGGAGGGGGACAGCTGCTCCTATGGACCACAAGGACATCCAGGCCCCAGGCAGATCCCATCCAGCAGGCTCAGGGACTGGGTCTGAAGCAGCAGCTTTTCTGCCACTGCCGTTCTGTGCCCTTTCTCCCAGGTGACCAGAGGGAGAAAGGAGGAGAGAAGAAGGCAGGGGAGGAAAAAAAGGTGACAGAAGGGGAGAGGGGAGGAGAGAGGACAGATGGAGGGGACAGTGGGGGAAAGAAGCTGAATGGGGGAGATGAAGGCCAAAGGGACCAGAGAGTGAGAGCGATGAAGAAAGTTGTGTACAGGTTCCATGTCTATTGTCAGGAGCACTTTCTGGCCTCCTGCTTTCTGGGCTGCTGAAGGAAGTCCCTCCTTGGGAAGGCAAGCTTGTCATCTTCACTTCTGCCTGCCAGCTCGAAACACTTCCTGCATTTCAGTGCAGAATCACAATCAGTCAATTCCCACACTGAAATGGAAGACCCAGAATTTATTCATCTTCAGAAAGAGATCTGTGTTCGAGGAGAAAGTGGGAATATAAAATAATAAATTACTGATGATATTTCTGAAAGGTTTAGGTCAATATCAGCACTTCAGAAATCTTTTTCTGGACATGTAGTATTCTGTACATCTCTTTGATGTTTTGAGACTCCTGTTGCAGAAATCTTTGCCAAAAGCTCCTCTTGGAGATTGTCACTGGTATTTTGACATTAGTGATGGGCAGCGTGGCAGTTACATGTTCTCAAGAGAACTCTTACCCTCAACTAGACAGAGAACAATTTTGCTTTCACAAAATCAATTTCTTTGCTTGCTGATTGTATTCTCTTCTCAGCTATCTCAGGTTTTGAGGAGAAAAATGCCCTCTCCCTCCAGCTCCGAGGGAGCAGTCGGGGCACCTGTGAGAGCCACCAGCACTACAGCGAGGTCCTGAACCGCTGCCTGGTGCTCGAGAGGCAGCTCCAGGAGCTGCAGGCTGCAGACAAGAGCATGGTGAGGGGCTGGGCTTGCTGCACAGCAGGGAAAAGCTCGCTTCAAGTGGCTCTGTGAACTGTCCAGCATTGGAGTGGCTGTGTGTCCTCTTGATTCAGTGCAGTTTGCATTATGTTCCTGTGCTCTTTCAGGAGCTGTTTGCAACAGATGCTGCTCCAGGAGCACCCCAAGAAAAGAATGAGTCACAGAGAGGCACTTACACACCTGAACTGCAGGAGCTGCAGCTGAGGTAAAGAAAGTCTGAGAAAACAGGGGTGGGAATATTGGTCCTGATTGAGGCCTTGAGCCTAGTGATGAGCCTGATGCCTTTACTCTGCACCAGAGTGTTGGGAAAACTCATCCCACACTAGGATCTTGTGGACTTGGAGGAACTGTTGTATGCACTTACTAGCTGTCATTAGTTATCTCTTCGGATTAGAGCTTCAGAAAACCACAAGGATAACATACAGCAGCAATGCCAGCCAAACCAGCGTCTTGGATCTGGTAAGCTGCATCCTCAGTAGCTGCTGAAGTATATCAATGGTTCTGGTCTCAGGGTTGTAGCCTGAGAGTGTGTCTGGAATTGAGATGTAGCACAGGATTCCTTGTAAGCTTCTGAAACGAAGATCTAGCACATGATTCCTCAAACCCTTTCAAAATAATTTTCAGAAGATGGAACCATGGTGGCAGAGGCAAGGAACTCCTTCCTGATGTGAAACTGAAGCTTCAAGAGATTTATCTTCTCTCATGTTTTCCAAATAGTTTATATATAGTAAAGATGACTGAGTCTCCTCTGTGAGCTGGGAGGTAATTTGAGTCTGTTCACACACTGCATCAGTGAATACAATAGAAACACAGTGCTCCATGATCTGGGCCTTTTTGGCATATGCTGTTACTTTCTGACAGGTTGTCTGAAACAGAACACTTACACAGCAGCACAAAGCAGGATATGAGGTATTTGGAGGAGCAGCTGGAGGAAGAACGGGACCGTCGTCTTGCTGCAGAGGAGGCTCTTTGTGCAGCACAGGATCAGATCAGGAGGTGAGGCAGCTTGAGCAAACAAACACTATCACCACAGAAGTGTGCTGGTTCTAGCTCTGTTTTTCATATGCCCTTCATCATATCCTTCTGTCAAATGGTGGCACAGGGACAGCTACTGTGTCTGTCACAGAAAGGTTGGGGGTGGAGGTTGAGGGGCCTCCAAAGACCATGTGGCCCAGCCCCTGCTCAGCCTAGACCAGCTGCCCAGGACCACGTCCAGATGGCTGTTGAGTATCTCCAAAGAGGAAGACATCACAACCTCCCTGGGCTACTGTTCCTTCAATTGTAGGCAGATAGGATGAGACAAATTATTAGACATTAAGACAAGTTCTGTCTAGAAATTAGATGCCAACTTGCTCGATTAGTTAAATACTGGAAAATACAATTTGGAGACTGAGAATTGGGTGCAGGCTGAAGAGGAGTTCTCATGCTTCCAGGGGATTTGTCTGCTCAGTAGGCACCTGTCTGTCATGGCTGAAACAGTTTTGACTTGAAGAATGTCACTCATTTTTAATGTATTGCCAATTAACATCAACTTTTCGTTAATTTGGTTATTGAGAAACAATTAAACACTTAGGAGAAAGGACTTTTGTCCACTTTTCCCAGGCTGAGTCTCAGCCCAGCCCCCGGTCCTGCCCTGTGCCACTGTCCAGCGCTGCAGTCTGCACTGCACAGGGCTCTGCCCACCTCAGGGCCCTGCAGGGATGCCCTGAGAGTCAGCAGAGCAAAGGCAGCTGATCTGGACCAGATGTTGGGATTAGGATGCAGTGAGCAGCAGGTTCAAAATGCTTGATTCTCCTCATTGACTATGGGAGAGGGTTTCAGCACATGACCTGATTGTAGGCACATGTGCTGTGCATTTCCTGGTAGTTCAAATAACTGGAGTTATGGACTGGTGGAGTCTTTTACATGAAAACAATGCCTTTCTTCTGACACAATTGCTGATTTAGCCAAAAAAATTGTGGTCTGTATGGAAGAATTCTGGATGAAGTTCCCTGGTAATTACAAGGTTTGGACAACTATAGCTCCTTCTGGCATTGAAGTCTATAAAAGCCTCCTGCAGCTGATCTCACTAACAAACTATAGCCCCAGGATGTGACTACTGCCTCTGTCACTAGAAAATAGGAAGAACCAGCGCTATTGCAGCCAAAGCTGGCTTCCAAAATAATTTCATAGAATTTAAAGCATACAGGTGTATTATCTGCCCTGGCTTCTTTCAAGTCACACTGTAAAATTTCACTTGAAAGGAAGAAAGACTCCTGCTAGCTGGGCCACCCTGTTCTTTTGCTCAATGTGAGCTCAGAAGGGATGAGATCTGTTCAAATGGAACCAGCTCTTGACAAGGGAAACCAGGGTTTGCTTGCAGAGGCTGTTTCCTTTTTTGAGAAGTACCTTCTTTCCTAAGCTTGATTACACTGTTGATTTGGGACATCATAATAAAAAAACTGAATTTAATTTCATATTTGTTGTGGCAGGTTGCAGTCAAGTGAGTGGTCATCTTCCTTAAGTGCCAGCATTGATATGACTCCAGGTCATGAGCAGTCCTTGCTGATCGACTCCGTGGACAATAATTCCAGCAGAGTAAGAATTTAACATTCACAGCTGTCAATTATGTGAGCCCCAGCTTCTTCAAGGAACTGTGAACCTACAGCACTTCAGTTCCTCTGTAGACACACATAAATCAGTCAGAGACTGTGCAGTTTTTCTGCTCTCACCATGCTGGAAACAAAACTGGATGGGGCTGGTTCATGGAGAGCCTGCAGAGAGCAGGGGAAGGGGAACATTTCCTGAGGATTGCCCTAGTTAGGATCTGACAGTGGAGCAGTTTGGGGAAGGTTTATGCTCATTAGCTTAAACAAACTTATCTCCATGGTCTGGAGAGTTCTGAATGAAGGCAGCTGGGGCCACAGCCACTCCCTGTAGTGACTGCTCTCTCTTTACTCTTGCAGAGCCGGAGCACTCCTGGACTGCGACGCCTGTTCCGCTCTCTCTTCCGCTCCCGGGCCCACCTGCCCCTGCTGGTGGCCACGTACCTGCTTGCTGTCCATGTCCTGCTCTTCCTGTGCTTCACAGGCCACCTGTGAACAGGAGTGACAGCTCTTCCTCAGCCCTGTGCTTCACAGGGCACCTGTGAACAGGAGTGACAGCTCTTCCTCAGCCCTGTGCTTCACAGGGTACCTGTGAACAGGAGTGACAGCTCTTCCTCAGCCCTGTGCTTCACAGGGCACCTGTGAACAGGAGTGACAGCTCTTCCTCAGCCCTGTGCTTCACAGGGCACCTGTGAACAGGAGTGACAGCTCTTCCTCAGCCCTGTGCTTCACAGGGCACCTGTGAACAGGAGTGACAGCTCTTCCTCAGCCCTGTGCTTCACAGGGCACCTGTGAACAGGAGTGACAGCTCTTCCTCAGCCCTGTGCTTCACAGGGTACCTGTGAACAGGAGTGACAGCTCTTCCTCAGCCCTGTGCTTCACAGGGCACCTGTGAACAGGAGTGACAGCTCTGCCTCAGCCCTGTGCATGCTGAGGGCCTGCACGCCCTCACGGAAGGGCAGCACCTGTCCCAGCTGCAGCCTTTCCAAACCAGCCCTGAAGCAGCAGCTGCCCCCAGCCCCTGCTGCCAGTGCTGCTGCTGGGGAACTGCTCCCAGATCTGCCCTTCCCTTGGTGTTTCTATGGGAGTGGTTCCTTTTCTGAGCCAGGGTTGTGCTGCAAGCCTCAAGGATCTGTTCCTGTACCTGGAAGCAGTACCACTCATTTTAGATAGAGTTGTGCTGCAGTAGGAATAAGAAAAATACTCTTGAGTTGCTGCAGTACTTCAGCACTTCTAAAACTGCACAATCTTCCCCCTCTTAGGCTGAATCCGTAAGTGGGATTGGGGGAACATTGTAGCTGGATATAAAAGAATTGTCTTCCCTTTCTTCCACCCCTTAGATTTGCTCCATGGCTCAGAGCTGTCTGAAATGAATATCCTAAGGAAGTTATGGGCACTTTAAGGAATGTGAATTTTAAAATCATGTTTCCTGCTCAGTTTCATCTCCTGTTGAAGAAGGGCAAGAATTAGTATATCTGGCCCTGGTGAGCATTCCATTTAAAATCAGTCATATGTCTGCCCTGAGAAGTCTGTAAAATAATGCCAGTAGTTTAGTTATTTAAAATGATTAGGAAACATGAAACCTTTTAGCTCTTAAGTTAAAAATCCTCCTATTTATAGCATTTGTGCACCTCTTATGATGGAAGGTGCTGCCTTACCTCTAGTAGAGCAGCCCTGCTCCTGCCTTCTCATCCACTAAACACTTGTCACGAGATTGAACCTGCACAGGCTGTGTTGAAGGGGTCCATAATATGCTTATTGGGCCCAAAGCAAATGCAGAAACTCCAGAAATAAACTCTCTCCCTTGTGCTGAGGAAGGAGCCAGAGTTCTAAAACCTTCTGGTTTTAGAACCCTCTGGTGTAGAAAGCTGGTGCTGGTGTTTGGGCATGTTTGCACCCAAATCAAATGATGCAAATGGACTGAATCTTTTATGATATATGGGAATATGGATATATTTCCATTTGTTTTCTAAAAACCTCCTGAGTTTGAGACTGCCCTCTTCCAAAAGGAGAACGTTGAATGCAAAGGAAGTTCAGTGGCGTTCGCTGCCAGATCCTGAGTGGTCGTTTCATTCAGAGTACTGGCCAGGAGAATCCTATCTGCCTCTCAGTAGAGCATTAACAGTCACATTTTTCCCATGGGAAAGAGGTAGTTCTTTAGATATTGGTGGTAAACTAAGCTGCTTTAGCCAGTGCAGAAAGACTATTTGAGGGTGGATTGATTTCACTGGTAGCTAAACCAGCTGGACCTCTGGCAGGTCCAGAGCACTGGCACTAGATATCCTCTTGTGGACTGTCTGTGATTATCAGTGTGAACTTCCTCTAACTGTGTCAAATTCAGTGACCAAATCGTTTGTTCTATATCTTCCTGGGGTATGAACTCCTGTATGTATAATAAAGTTTATTTTTCAGATGGAGTTTGTGTAACATTGCCATGTAACTGCAGGTGGAGGGTGTAGTGCTGCTGTATCAGCACACCTTGTGTGGGACACGGTGGGACTGCAGGTGTCCTCTGTGTGCACTGCCTTGTGTGATTGCTGCAGAAGCTGCTTCTTCCTACAATGGAAATGCCCAGGTGATGACCTTTTTTCCCTATCTCACCTCTTGTTCAGCCTTTTTCAGCTGACAGAATAAAGAAATAGCACCTGAATGGGCAATGTCTCATGGCAGGGATGTGTGGAACTAATGATTTTAGGATCCCTTCCAACCCAGACCATTGCATGCATCGTGAAAGCGATTCCAGTAAAACAATACCTGTTTCTGTTTATTTTTCCACATTGGCATGAACACTGCACCTTGTTAGAGTTGTGTAACCCTGGGACAGACAGAGAAGTTTGCAACAGTGAGCTAGAACATGCTGGTAGTTCAGATGGGACAGTTCAACTGTCCCAACTTTCTGTAGCCAAAACCAGGTACCCTTGTTCATAGGCACTGCTGCCGTCCCCTACCACTGCTGGGGCAAAAGGCAGCACTGGGCTGTTGTAAGGCTGTAGATAATATTTCCACTGTGTTTAACAGGAGCAAGGATTGTAAGCAAAGTATGTTTCCTTAAAACCCATGTGTTTTTTCCTGAACTGAAGAAAGGCATGATTCTGATGCCTCAGATACATTTAAATGTTTTATACCTACAGACAGAACAGTTACAGCTTAGATTAAATGTAGGAATAAAACCTCAAAAGGATCTCCTGGTCTGCTAAGCATAGTCTGACTGAAGAGCTTTGTGGTTTGACCTGATGAAAGATGGGGCCTTTTAGCTGATGGTTCCTGTCTCAAACATTTCAACATTTTGTTTCTTGTCCAATAGACCTGTCCTGCCTTGATTTTTGATGTATCTTCAATAAAGGCTGAGAAGGAAGGTCAGCCAACGATCATCATCCTCGCACACTCGGGCCAGTTCAGCAGCACCAGTGAGGCTGGGACAGGCCTGGTTACCTGCCAGGAGGAAGGCAGCATCAGGGAGGGATGGCTACAAGCCACTGCACGGAGCTCTAAGGGGTGCCCTCCTGATCCTCTCAGCTCCCTTTACAGGCCTGGTGTGAGGATCTGGGAATGGCAGACAAAGCTCATGATGAGGTGCAAGGAACCTGTGCAGGTGCCTCACCCTGGGCAGATCAACCCACCCCTGATAATGAGAGCTGCATTAAGGCCAGTGCTGAGGAGAAACAACAGAGGATGCAGTCACAGGTAAATTGCTCCTGAGCACAATGGAAGCACCCTGTGCTAGACTCTCTTCAGGAATGCTTGCTGCCTCCCAGGAGCCGAGACACAGATGTCACTGGGCAGCTGACTTCAGTTCAGTTCAGCCTTTGGACTGTGCCCACTCTGGTTCTCTCGTGTGGGTACTGGTGATGTTGCAACAAGAAGCCCAAGTTTGATCAAGGCAGGCCCCAGGGCAGAATGGGAAAAGGTTCAGGAGCACAGTTAGTGTTCTCCTCAAGCCTCTGAGTAATGGGGAGAGATATTGAAAGTAAAAGGCATGCTCAAGACGTGGCTCCAGTATTTGTGCCTCCACCAGAGCTCTGGTTCTTACACCCATGTGAGAGGCTTTAAACACAAGAGTGCTGGGACCTGCTGGGCTCCGTGTGCTGATGGGGGAACTGCATCAGTGTCTCAGGGCAGAGGCAGCCTGCAGGGGAACCGGGGCCAGCTCTGGGCCTTGAGCAGAGCTGGGGGCTGGGGTGCAGGAAGTGAAAAGTGCTGAAGTTAAAACAGGAACTCAGAGCAGACACAGGCCCAAAGCTGACACTGGCAGCAGGTGCCTGAGCAAAAAGCAGCAAGTTTGCCAGCAGGAACTGGTGAGCCTTTAAAGGTAAGAAAACTTGAGGGGGTTTTGGGAGTAGGAAGTGAGAAATTACTACAAGAAAGTGTAGTTTTTGGTGGGCTAAGAGCAAGTTTAGGTGGGCAGTGTTCGAAATTTGCTTCTCAGGCTGTTGTCCTGTCATCATTATGGTTCTTGTGTTTGAGGCTCTAAAAAACCACATTTCCAAATCTACCAGCACAACTGTGCTGTATGGTAGCCCTGTGTTGGATGTTTTCCTAGGGGAAAATGGGACAAAAAAGGATTGAGATGCTACCCTGACTGATATTTCTCATATGACAGAGCCTTGTGATGCGATTACAGCCTGTGGTTTGTCATGGTTCCCACAATGCATGGCAAGTGGCTTTGGAGAATGGGTGGTCAAGAACCATTTACAGCAGTATTTAAAATCTTGAACCATCTTATTTGAGCTCAAATCAGCTGCTCTGATGATGAGCAGCCCTGTGCTAGCTGGTTATTACTGCTGGTTTATGCTTTACAAAAATGAGCAACAAGTTTTAAAAGTCTTTGGCGTGAGAAATGCCCAAAAATGAGACAGGAAAAGGAGAAGAAAGGTGTTAAAGGGGCTGTGTTGTCCGCATGAGCATTTCCACAGCCCCTGCGTCTAATTGCAATTAACTGTATCCAGTTTGGCAGTGGCTTGCTGTCAGTGGGCAATGTCACAGGCTGGCTGTGGCACCTGGAGAAGGCCCAAGGCCGGGTCCTCACCGTGTGTCTGCCTTAGCCCTTCATCTTCTCCCTCAGCTCACTGCCTGGCCTTTGTGTAACAACAGAAAGAATCGTCACTGCTGTGCTTATTTGGTGTCTGTTCTCTTTGCTCCCTGATCTGACAGTGCTGGCTCTCTGGAAATGACAGCTCGAAACTGAGCAGTGCACGCACTAAACCGGAAGGTTATTCACTTAAGCAGTCCCATTTTGATGTGGGACAGTTAATTACTTACCATAAACTGAGAATTATTAATTATTCAGCATAAACAATTTGCTTTCACAAAGGGCAGCTGCCCCAAGAGCTCAGGGCTGTCTGAGGCTTCCACACAGCCGTGGGAGTGAGGGGTTAGCACAGCTGGGCACATGGTAAAAGCTGCTGTTAACTGAAGACCCAGCACACAGGAGCTCAGTTTGGTGTGATGGAGAACAGGGCTCAGCTCAGCCTTTCCTGCACATTCTCTTCCATCTTTCTCTCTGCCCCATGAAAAAACTGCTTTGGGCGACAGAGAACTTGCAGTTTCTCAATACTGCAGGCAGAAAATGGGGTGGGATATGAAGGGATGGAGCTCTGATGAGAGTGATTGCTCTGGGGCGTAGGGGCAGCAAATTAATATTTTCTCTCATTTTGGAAAAACTTAGTTGTTTCGGGGGGGGAGGTTTCCATCATGTTTTTTTTCACTGTCACCTTGAAAATGAAATGTAGCAGTTTTAGATTTCACATTACTTTTAACTTCCTCTTCCTGAGCCCATCACTTCCTCCCAGCCTGCAGGAGCAGATCCACTACAGCCTCGGCCACTTTAGCCCTACATCTTCTGTGCTTTTAGCCCCATTTCCCATTTTCTCCACATGAGAGACGTGAGCCCACACAGCACCGGCTCTGTCACACCACTGTCCAGCCTTGCTCTGACCCTTCTCTAGGCTATGGGCAGGGATTAAAAGGTTGAAAAGCAGACGGAGGCTTGAGGAATCCACCTCAGTTCCAACAGCACAGTGTCATGGTGTTGGAGCATGCCATGGTGCGTGCAACTGAACTAATAGCAGGGGTAACTCAGGGAACAGCCTCCCACAGCACAGAAAATGAACGTGTGTTGGAAAAGCAGAATCTGGTAACTGGATGCCAGCACTCATTTACTTTATAATGTGTGTGTGTTCCTACTGCAGTCAGGGTGCAGGAAGGCCATGGTTTACACCTGTACCCCTGGTGTGCTTTGCTCTAAGACATGCTGGGGCTCAGGAGCAGCTCTCTTGGGGTGCCCTGTGCTATATGAGGGACAGATGTGTGAGGACAGTGGCCTGTAAGGGCCCCTTCCAGCCCAGGTTCTGCTGTGACTGAGCGTGAGCCAGCTGTGGCCGTGCGTGGCCACCCTGGGTGACAGCATGTCCTTGTTGTGCAGATGTGGAAAGCAGTTGTGGGACACGACGTGTCCGTGAAGGTGGAGCCTGAGGGGGACGACTGGGACACGGACCCCGATTTCGTGGTGAGTGTCTGGTGTGGAGACTGTTCTGCCCATGGTGTGGTGTGGAGACTGTTCTGCCCATGGTGTGGTGTGGAGAGCTCCTGGCCCCGGGCTCTTGCTGCTGGGGCAGGCTCAGGGCTCAGCAGGGCTGCAGCACTGCGGGCTGGGCAGGGTCAACCAGTGCCATCAGCCCAGGGCCATCAGCCCAGGGCCATCAGCCCAGTGCCATCAGCCAGTGCCATCAGCCCAGTGCCATCAGCCAGTGCCATCAGCCCAGGGCCATCAGCCAGTGCCATCAGCCCAGGGCCATCAGCCCAGTGCCATCAGCCAGTGCCATCAGCCCAGGGCCATCAGCCCAGTGCCATCAGCCCAGGGCCATCAGCCAATGCCATCAGCCCAGTGCCATCAGCCAGGGCCATCAGCCAGGGCCATCAGCCCAGTGCCATCAGCCAGTGCCATCAGCCCAGGGCCATCAGCCAATGCCATCAGCCCAAGGCCATCAGCCAGGGCCATCAGCCCAGGGCCATCAGCCAGGGCCATCAGCCCAGGGCCATCAGCCAATGCCATCAGCCCAGTGCCATCAGCCCAGGGCCATCAGCCAATGCCATCAGCCCAAGGCCATCAGCCCTTCACAGGCGCTGCCAGCTCACCTGTCTGAGCCCCTTCTGACATCCCCAGGTTCGGCTCAAGAACGTCCTACACCATTGCCTACCCCATGTCTGGCCACAAGTAACGACGCTTAAGGAGTACAGAACATGCAGGGTTTCTCCAACCTGCTGGTTTAAGAAACTCCCTCATTACAAGAGTAACTCCTTGTCCTCTCTACAACATATGTTACAAGACACAGCAAACAAATTTTCTCTTTCCCACACTGTTTGTACAGGATGCAGGATTTCCCTCATTTCTCTTTTTTCCAGATGAGAAATCCTACTCTGCTTACAGTCAGCTTGTGCAGGTGCAGCTCTGTGCCTCTTACACTCTTATTTTCTATCTAGTTCAACTCTGAGTTGAGCTGGTGAAAGAGCAGAAAGGTTCACAGGCTGGGGAACCCTCTGCATTCACAGAGGATCATGATTTTCATTTTCCATTTGTTTCTCTATTACTTTCCTAATAAGTCTCTCCTGTTGGACAAGAGTCCTGTGTTTGTGAAGTTCAATCTTGCCTAACTATTTCCAGTAAGAAATTCTAGTTTGGGGCAGAAAATCAAATTCCTTTCTCGTAGTTTCAAGTTATTAATGTTTTAGGAAAAGTCTACACTGTCAAATTTTTTTTGCTTACTTTATTTCTTCTATTTGTGGAAGCATTCAAATTAAGCATAAACACAATAAGACTTTGTATTAACTTTTTCATTCTATTTCACCTATACATATTTTCAGCTTTATTGTATATTAGTAAATACTTGATTGATGCTTCACTTTATCGAATGTATGTTCAGAGCTTCCACAAAGCCGCAGCCCAAGGCCGTGCGGGCCAGACCCGAGGGCTGGGCTCACTGCGGTTTCCCGGGCGATTTCCCGAACGGAGAATTCCGCCCACGCCGGTGTCGCCGCAGCCCTGCGGGGGCTCGGAGCCCCGGCCCGGCGGAGAAGGGGCGCGGGACGCCGGGGCCGAACCCGGTCCGTGCGGGCCGGGGCTGACGGCCGCGCTTCGTCCGCAGAACGACATCTCCGAGCGGGAGCAGCGCTGGGGAGCCAAAACCATCGAGGGCTCCGGCCGGGCCGGGCACATCGAGTGAGTGCAGCGGGACCGGGACCGGGACCGGGACGGGGCGGGCGGGGGGAGCGGCCCCGCGGGGACACAGCACAGCGGGTCCTGCCCGTGTGTCCTGCTGGCTTTGGCTCTGCAAAATCCCACGCCTGCCTGCCCTGCCTCTGTCTCCAGCATCCATCAGCTGAGGAGCAAGGTATCAGAGGAACACGAGGTCATCAAGAAGAAGGAGCTGGAGACTGGCCCCAAGGCATCCTATGGCTATGGGGGCAAATTTGGAACGGAGCGAGACCGAATGGATAAGGTAACAGCTGTGGGAGGCTTCCCTGAGCCTCAGTGGAAAAGTGCTTTCCACATAAAGGAGGGGGTATCTCTGTTTTCTGGCCTGACCCTGAAGGGAGAATATGGAGAGTTTGCATGGATTCACACATATCCAGCTAGCCCATACTCTGCGTCCAGGATCTGTTTGAATTAATTTGTGTAACTCCTCTCTACAACTTCTTTGCAATGCTCCCTTTAGCTGTGAAAGGCTTTCTGGGGCTCTTCAAGCCTGCTGCATAACAATTCAATCTGGTGCCTCCCTACTTGTTCTTGCAGAACTAATGTGTAGTAATTCCCTCCTCATATTCTGCGTTAGAGAGCTCGTATCTCCCTGAGATAAAGCCCTAGACATCAGATCTGGTCTGTGTTTTGTGATAATCATTATCATGCTTCTTCCTGCACCTTTCAGCATTTAATGCTGCTTTCTCAGAATTGACATGTTTAGATCGAAATAGAGCTCTGTAGGTGTGGTCACTGTGGGATTGAACAACACCAGGATGGCAGGGTGAGAAAGACTGTCCTCAGAAATTCCCTGCTCTCCCTGCCAGAGCTGTTGTAGTCAGGAACTGCACACACTCCTCAGGCGAAGGGGCAGAAGCTGAACACTTGCAGCATCCTGGTGAAACTGGATAAAAGCCAAGAAGTTGCTCAACAAAAGCACCGTCGCTGTGGTCCAGCAGAGTCGGAGCACAGCTGTTCCATTGTGGCACAGAGTGTCTGTGGTTCCTGGCCACGGCACCTCCAGCAGGGAGAGTGGGTTCCTGGCTTGGCCTGTGGCCAGGTTTGCTGGCCCTCACAGTCAGATACAGGGACAGGAGATGGGTGCCAGAGCCCTGCCTGGAGTTCTCGGCTGTATGTGCCTGTCTGCGCTTGTCTCTTGTTTACCCTGTGATTATCCACCATGCAACTCCACCAGCACTCGAGAGCAGGTGGCATTCAGCATCCCACGCCGTGTTAATGAGCTGGCAGTGGGGAGTTTGTGAGATGCCAGCCCTGGAGGCTCCTCCCGGGCCTCTGAGCAGAGCTGCTGCTGGCAAAGGCCCCGTGGAGAGCCCGGGCAGCATGGCCCAGCCAGCGTGGACCTGCGGCCTGTGGCTGCTGTGCCAGCAGCGTGTGGGAGCAGCTGTGCTGCCTCTGCCCGTGCCCCGCGGGCGCTCCTGTCACGTTCTCTCCTCGCAGTGCGCAGTGGGACACGAGTACGTGGCTGATGTTGGCAAGCACTCCTCGCAGACCGATGCAGCCCAGGGCTTTGGTGGCAAGTTCGGGGTCCAGCGGGACCGAGCGGATAAGGTGTGTTGGACGGTGCGACTGCAATCCAGACCTGTGGCCTGTGCAGGCCGCGGAGCACTGCCACAGGCCAGCCCGGGGTGTGCTCAAAGCTCGGGGCACTCAGGGTGTGCCCTGTGCCCTGGTCTCGCTGAGGCTCAGCTGGTGTGAGGGCAGTGGCCCCACATGTGGGGCACTGTGGAGGTGGGCACTGCTGTGGTGGGCCTGTCCCACCCAGGCAGAGCACTGCTTCTCCAGGGGCTGTGGTGTTTGCCCCCATGTGCTGCAGCACCAGACGGGGAGCCAGTGACAGCCTGGCCCCAGGGGAGGGAGGCTGAGACCCATCTTGGCCCTCGGGATGATTGACAGTCCTCCCCTTGTTGTTCCAGTCAGCAGTGGGCTTTGAGTACAAGAGTGAGGTGGAGAAACACTCGTCCCAGAAAGGCAAGTCCATGGGCATTTGTGGCCCCTTGACTCTTTGCCAGCTTCTCTTCTGCTCCCAGTATCCTGTGCTGTTGGCTGTGGCACAGTCTCCTGTCTCTTGTTTCAGATTCTGTTCCCGGTCCATCTCCCTTGTGGCCCCATGTGCCACTGTCCTTGGCGTGTCTGCTTTCTTCTTTCCTTCTGGCCTGCTGTGTCTCCTGGTGCCCTTTGCCGTGTGCCTTGTGCTCCCATTCCTGTGGGCTCTCATCCGTGGTGCTCCCTACCATCCACTCTGTCCCCTCCAGCCCTTCACTTTCTGTGGTGGTCTCCATACTCTCTGCTGCCGTCCCTTCTCCTGGGGGTCCTCCCCAGTGCTGCTCCTCTCCTCACCAGCCCCATGCTGGGGGCAGCGTTTGACTCCACGCTGCCCCTCAGATTACTCCAAGGGCTTTGGTGGCCGTTACGGAGTGGAAAGGGATAAGGTGGACAAAGCAGCTGTGGGATTTGACTACAAGAGCCAGGCAGAGAAGCATGACTCTCAGAAAGGTGAGCCCCGGCAGCCAGGTGAGCTGGGGAAAACTGAGGGAGCTGGAGGGGCTGGGGGTGCTGGTGGGGAACCAGCTGAGGAGGGGGAGCAGGCAGTGTCAGGGTGCAGCTGGGGACTGTGCCCACTGGCACTATGGACCCTTGCAGGGCAGTGCAGGGCGTTTGCAATCTGCTGCAAGAATGGTGGAAGAGCTACAGGGAGCTGTTGGGAAGGGCCAGGTGAGGAAAGCCATTGCACAGTGCGTGGCTGCTAAAAAGAGTTCAGGCTAAAGGAAGAGGAGCAGAAGAGTTCTGTGGGCACAGGGGTCTCTTGGACAGCATATCACCAAAGGAAGGGTGAAGGGAATGCTCAGGCAGGTGCTAATAGCAGGTGCCATATCCCAGGGAGGAGGGAGGGCTGTTGCTGCAGCACTGGTGGGGAAATCTGGCCTTGTTCCATGTCTTTCTCTAAGTCCTGGGCATGGAAAACCTGTGGGAACAGCCTGAGCTCACACTTGTCTCCTTCCCTCCCTTGTGTGTTCTCTTCCATGCCCTGATCTGGATCCCTGTGGCTGAAGACTATTCTGTGGGCTTTGGTGGGAAGTTTGGGGTCCAGAGGGATCGTCAGGACAAGAATGCCCTTGGCTGGGACCATCAGGAAGAAGTGCAGCCCCATGCATCCCAAAGAGGTCAGGCAATATTGCCAGAGGTAGCAGCGGTCTCCTTGGAGCACACACAGACCTGTGTCTGGAGCTTGTGCTTCACAGTGAGAGACCCAGCTGCTGAGAGCAGAAGGTGTGCAGTGAACCCCAAAGCACAAGGGCAGAGTCGGTGGGAGCTTGGGTCGGTGGGGGACACGCAGTTGGGTCCCTCAGCCAGGGCTCCCAGCTCTGCCTTTCCCTGTGAGGGACGTTCCTGGCCGTGGGCTCATTGTAACCTCCCTGCCCGACTCTTCCACCCAGATTTGCTCCTTGCGCACACGAGACACGCTCTGAAGTCAGAGCTCTCCCAGGGGAATGAGGCAGAGCAGACCCCAGGAGTGCCTTGTGTGCAGCATGTTTGACCAGGGCCACGCTCTCTCAGCTGGGCTGACTGGCCTCACGCTGGGGCCTTGGGCTCGGGCTGGCAGCTGCAGCCCTGCACACCCGTGCCCTCAGCTGAAAGGAGGGAGGGATTAGTCCTAAAAGCTCTGTCCAGAGCACTTAGCTTTACCTGTGTCTCATCACCTATGGAATTAACTAGAGATAACACATGCAAACTCATTTCACTGGTCACAGCATACTGAAGTCAGAGGTGCACACAAAATACAAAATACTCGAAAATAACTTTTTTTTTTTCCATATAGACTATGCCCAGGGGTTTGGAGGCCGTTATGGGGTCCAGAAGGATAGAGTGGATAAGGTAAGACTGCTGCAGCCTGCAATTGCTTCCTTGTAACCACTGCTTTTTGCCCAGCTGAAAGAGAAGAGATTCCCCCATTGAAGCTGAGATCCCAGTAGCCAGTGCACAGCTATGGAACCAGACGGTGCAGAGGAAAGCAGCCTGGGGAGCCTGTAATGCAGGAATTCCTCACGGCACTCTGTCACCTCTCACTTCTCTGCTGTTTGTTACCCTCTGCAGGTTTTTCACTCCTATCAAGGAGTGCCTCATGGTCTGCTCAGGTGCTAAATCTTCCTGCACACCTTGACAAACTCCAGCAGGAATGGGATTGGCATAGATCAATGTGCTGTGCATGAGAAGAGGTGACCAAGTTGCGGGTCTGGGTTTTGTGTTTGGGCTGGCGCCGGGCAGAGCCTCAGCTGCAGTCCCCCCTCAGAGAGGCACTGAGGCCAGTTCTGTGCTTGGCAGGCTGCCCCAGGGCTTGGTCCCCAGAGCGGGGCCAGATCTGTGGTCTGCGTGCATGTGGCAGCCTAAAAGATGCAGATGCTGGGGCTGTGGGCGTTTGGAAGAGGAGCGAGGGTGCCTTCCCTGACAGCTCCTTCCTTTGCTGGGGCGCAGGGCCGTGTCTGGGGCGGCAGCAGCGTCGCTGTCCGCGGCAGCCGAGGAGGCAGCGGAGGTGCGGACGCGCTGAAGCCGCCGCCGCGGTCCTGCCCGTGCTGCGCGCTGGCTGCGCCTGCCCCGACAGGGAGCGGTGTCCTGTCTCAGGAGAGATTTGTGCTAGCTCTGAATTCAACCGCAGCTAACGGAGGCGCACTGACAAAGGCACACCTTGTATGTGGTCAAAACCAACATGCAATAGCACATGAGGGCTGGGTAAAAGCGTTGTGGCTCTTTTGGGAAGCAGGATGCACAGAGGAGATAAGCAGTTGTTTGGCTGAAAGTGAACGTGAATTTGTGCACTTTAAGAATACTGAAGCATAAACAAACATGGAAAAATAAGGATTATTTGGGCAAGTAACTAAGTTTCAGATTGCCTGGTCCTCAGGAATTGAGAAATGCTGAGTTTGCTGCACCAGAGCAGAGCATAACAGACTCTCAGGCAGCCTGAACTCCGCTTTGGTAAAGTTCTGGACACTCACTATCAGACTAAAGCTCACACAAAATGAAAATGCTGTCATATACACAGCATGTCCCTGCTTCTGCTGTGACCTGTGGACACCTGGTTCTGAGCCTGCAGGCTGGTTTACCCGCTCAGGTGTTTTCTGCAGGGAGGGCAGAGCTGCTGTTGGGTTCCATGGCTGCAGTCAGCTATCCTAGCATGGGTCCCCATGGGGTAATAATTAGCACTGGCTCCATGACTCTAGAGGGCTGATCCATCGCTTTATTATACTATACTATGCTTATTAAGAAACTCATCGTCCTTTACAGACAGACCAGATTGGTCAATTGAATCTAAACACTATCACCAACGGCCAGTCAAGAAATCACCCTTCAGTAAACAAATCTCCTTTTCACATTGTACATATTCACAACAACATGTACAAGAAATGAAGATAGGAATTGTTTAACGTTCTTTTCTCTCATCTTCTCACAGCCTTCCCCAGGACAATGCCTGGTAAAGTTGTGCCTTGCTCTCTGTGGCCAGAGAACTGCTGCCACAGTCGGCCACCAGCCCACTGTGACACCTGCAGGCAGCACCTGCTGTAAAGTGTCAGGCTGAGAAGTGGGGCCTACCTGCTCGTTCCTTTTTGCATGAAATAGTTTTCTCATGAAAGCAGATACACCCTTAAGCCTTCTATATCTCACTTTGGCTTTCCTGCACCCTCCCCATTAATCCTATTCCCAGTCCAGCCTCTCTCCATCCCTCCTGAAGCCGGTGGTGCCGCAGGTGTTTGCACACAGGTGCTGCTTTCCAGCCTGTGCCACTGCACACACGTGGCAGGTGAGGCAGCTGTGGTCCAGCAGGGAAGTGCTTTCAGGCCTCACGCCACGGGGTGGATGCACAGTGTCCCTGATGGCCAGGCCTCCCCACAGGCATCCCCCCAGCTCCTTGCTGTGGTACAGGGAGTATCCCCAGCCCTGCTGTCCTGTCACTGCTCAGCCTTCCCTCTGGGCTCCACAGCACCTTTCCAGCTCTCTTGGGCAGGGACACCTGTGTCCTTGGCTGGGGGGCAACAGGCACATCCCCAGGACAGGGAGGTGTCAGAAGGGGGCACCGCAGCCAACAGCTTCCCCTGGGCCAGGGCAGGTGTGCAGGTGAGGACAAACGTACCTGGGAACAAAGCCTGCCATCACCAGTACCCAAAGCCAGCACTGGCACTGCCCAATGGGCTGAACGGTTCTTTCACTTCCTCTTGCAGAGTGCTGCTGGCTTTGATGAGATGGCAGCTCCCACCTCCTCCTATGAGAAAACAAGACCCCAGGAGGCAGGTGAGACCTGAGTACTAGCCCTGGGCTTAGGAAGCTGTGGGCCTCACCGTCCTTCTGTGGCAGCCTGCTGGCAGGTGTGTGCTGTGTGGGATCGGGGTTTAGGCTGTGCTGGAGGGCAGGACAGGGAGGCTGCCTGCGAGTTTCTCTGGAAGAGGCAGAGGTGTGGGTTTCTCCTGGATGCTTGGGGTGGTGGAAGGAAGATGCAGGGCTGGGTCAATCAGCTGTTTCCTCGCAGGAGGCGGCAGTGGCGCCAGCAGCCTGCGGCTGCGGTTTGAGCACATGGCACAGTCGGCAGAGGAGGAGGGCAGGAGGCAGGCGGAGCAGCGGCTGAGGCGGCAGCCCCGGGAGCAGCGGCGGGCTCAGCTGCAGGTGAGCCAGGGCTGTCCTGCTGTGTCCTCCGAGACTCCTGACACAGGCTTTTCTTCGGAGCCTCGCAGCTCCATGTTCTTCTGCCTGGTCTCTTGAGGGGAACCTCCTGCCTGAACTGCTTCCCTGCATCTGCCAAGAATGGCCACTGAGCTTCACAGCTGTCACCGGACTTTCCTTTTCAGCACACCAAACACTTGTACAAGGACATACCTGCACTCAACCTGTGCTCTGGCCTCAGCTTCTTTTGCCTCAGGTGCCTGGCAAACAGTGTGGCTACTGCTCCCCAGCACTGCTGTCCCAGCAGTCTTTGTGGGATGCATCCCAGCAAACTGGATCTGGCCCCCAGCCCCTGTGTCTACCTGCCTTCCCCCTGGTGCTGTTCCTGCACTCACAGGACAGAGGGGTGTTAACAGTGGACCCATTCCCTCCACATTGCTCCTCTTTGGGGCTGCCCAACTGTTGTCACCAACCTGCGAGTGCCCAGGCCCAGAGCAGGTTTGTAGGTGGAGGAGAACATTCTGAGTTGCTCTGTTGGGAACGTGAACAGCCATTGTTCGATGGGCTGAGCAGTCTGATGGCGTTTTCTCCAGCAGGAAATCCCTCCGAGAGAGAAGGAGCCCGCCAGGCCTGGGGCAGCCCCTGCAGCCATGGGGGACCAGCCCGTGTCCCCAGGAGAGCAGGTACCGAGGCAGCCTGGGGGAGCTGGGAGGGGAGCAGGAGAGGGGATTGCACCCGGGAGGAGCTGTGCTTTAGTGCAGCCCTGCAGGAGGATGTGGAGCCACAGGGTGGGAGAGGCGTTGGAAGGATGAGGGGGAGCACTGGGCTGGGGCTGGGCCATGGCTGCACAGTGCCTGACCCCATGGGACACTGCTGAGCCCATGGGACAAGCTCTGGGAGCGGGTCGGTGCAGAGGCACTACCACTGGCTGTGGGGAAGTAAGAACACAGGTCAGACCTGTGAGCCCTCAGGGTCTCTGGGCCAATCCCAGCTGCTGGTCCAGCACAGCCCGAGCAGCTCAGCTGTTTCCCTGGCGTGCAGGGAATGGGGTTCCTTTTGTGCCTGGCAGCAGTAAAGGGGCTGCCTCAGGTGCTGGGAGTCACCAAAGAGCTGCCTGCGGTGGGTGCCTTGCAGGTGACTTTGCTGTCCCTTTCCCACCTCACGGCAGGAGGCCAATAGGGAGGAAGAAGTGCCACCCACTTTGCCACCAAGGCCAGCAGATCTGGATGCAGAGCTGTGCAAGGTCCCCGGCCAGGGTCAGCCCACCTACGATGCAAGTTTGGATGTTGGTGGAGACTATGAGGAGCTGCCAGAGCCCTCTGACTACTGTGACAGCACCAGTGGAGGCGCTGAGTATGAGGAGCTGCCAGCCCCGCTGGGAAAGCCGGATGCCACCTACGACTTTGGAGAAGATGGAGGTGAAGACTATGAGGTGATCCTTCCTCAGGAGCCCAGACAGAGCCATCCCCACCTGGGTGAGTACTGATGGAATCGCCCATGTCTTGGGAAGCTTGGGAATGTCCACTAACCTCACTGGATGTACGGGACAAACTGCAGAGGGAATTTTTACCCTGAAATCTATTGTGGTCAGGATAGCAGCTTCTGTGATAGAGACTTGGTTGTGTCCCACTCCCCTGCCCAGCTCTAAGGTGCAGATGAGCTGCATGGGATGCTGGACTGGACAGCAGGAATCTGCTGGATCAGGGTCTGGGCAGGAGGCTGCCACAGGCCTGGCAGAAGCTGGATGTGGACCAATGCTCTTGCTGCAGTTTCCTGGCAAGTCCTGGCCTGGGGCCTGGGGTGCCTCTGGTTCAGCCCGCATGGCTGCTGTTCCTGGGCCCTGCTCTGGTGGAGTCTCTGGTGGGAGGAGTGCAGGTGTCCACGCCCAGGAGCAAACTGCATGGGCTGCTGTCAGTGCTCCCATCACAGCTGGCATTGCTGGCAAGAGCAGAGCTTGGAGTTATTCCCGGCCTTTTTCTTGGGAGAGGAGCATGAAAATCAGGACTCATCTGTCTCCTTGAGGGAGGGGAGGGAAGTCAGTCCTTGCTTTGGGCCGTGGTGCACCTCTCCTTGCTGACAGGGGCTTCCCCAGAGCTGGGCTGGAGGGTGGCACTGGGCAGGACCGTGTGGATGCTCCAGCCTCTGCCTCATGTGTGTGTTCTGTGTCCTGCAGGGAGCAGGGACCATGCTCTCGAGGGGCAGAGCCCCGGGATGTGCGCAGTGGCTCTCTATGATTACCAAGGAGGTGGGTCTGCCCCTAACGCTGTGCCCACGGGGCTGTGCCCACACGGCTGTGCCCACAGGGCTGTGCCTGCAGGGCTGTGCCTGCAGGACTGTGCCAACGGGGCTGTGCCTGCACGGCTGTGCCCACGGGCTGTGCCTGCACGGCTGTGCCCACGGGCTGTGCCTGCACGGCTGTGCCCACGGGGCTGTGCCCACGGGGCTGTGCCCACGGGCTGTGCCTGCAGGGCTGTGCTCATGGGGCTGTGCCCGCAGGGCTGCACGTGGGGGTTCCCTGCAGTGGGGAAGGGATGGGACTTGCTGGTTTGCATTTCTTCCTCCTGGGAAGCAGAATGACATCTGGCTTGGGAACATCATGGTGTAGGAATGGAGTTCAGAACTCCTAGCATGCTTCACTTGCAGTTGGAGGCACAAAAAGGCAAAGATCACAGGTGAGATAACAACGATTTCGGAAACAGCAATAAGAAAGTGAGAAGTAACAGCAACAATGTTAATAACAAAGGACATAAGAAAATAATTTTTTTGCATGGAAAAACACCCACCAATAGACAATATTGGATGACTCCCTCCAGCACATCTTCTCAACCCAGTGTTCCTTGGAATCGAGAGTCCCTTTCCCCCAGCCTGGCAATGACATGAGGTGGTACAGAATAACCTTCGTGTCATGGCCATGGCCCCTCCCAACAACTGCAAAAAATTAGCCTTGTCCTGGCCCAGGACAGGGACAGAGAAACTTCATCTTTCGTCTGTGAGGTCTTGCTCTTTCTCTGCTTTATCTGTGCTGTGGGGTGGGGTTGGGTGAGGTAAACTCTTGGGGTTATCAGAGCACTTGTTCTGTCTTCTTCTGCCTGGGGGAAGGTGGGAGGAAGAACGTGAACCAGCTCCCTCTGGGGTTCTCTTTGTGTTGTGACTGTCTTTTCTTGAAAATTTTTGCAGATGGAGACGATGAGATTTCTTTTGATCCTGATGACACAATCACGCACATTGAGATGGTGGATGAAGGCTGGTGGCGGGGCCAGTGCCATGGCAGAGTCGGCCTCTTCCCAGCAAATTATGTGAAGCTTCTGCAATGAAATTAGCACAGTGCAAGCTGCTTCCTTCCCAGCTTTTGCCTCTGTCATGGTTTGACACCGGCCAAATGCCAGACACCCGCAAAAGTCACTCATTCACCCTCCTCTGCCACAGCTTTCCTGAGGAGAGAAAAATTTAATGAAGGCTTTGTGAGCTGAGATAAGGACTGGGAGAAAACACTGCAAGGGCAAAATAGGCTTGACTTAGAGGTACAAAGGGAATTTATTACTAACAGAGTCAGAGGAGGGTAATGAGAAATAAAAGAAGCCCTTAAAACACGTATTTTCCCCTACTCCTCCTTCCTTCCCACCAACAGTGCAGGGAGACAGGGCATGGGAGTTTTGGTCATTTCATCACTGAGATTTTCTTCCACTGCTCTGGGAGAGGAGTCCTTCCCTTGTGAGACCGTGAGGTCCCCCCCATGGCAGACAGCTCTCTGTGAACCTCTCTGACACAGGTCCACTCTCATGAGCAGCAGTCTTCCAAAAACTGCTGCAGTGTGGGTCAGTGTTCCATGGAGTGCAGCCCTCCAAGGACAGGCTGCTCCAGCCTGGGAGCAGGGCCCCAGCAGGGCCCCCTGTCTCTGCTGGCTCCCCACTGGATCACAGCCCCCTCCAGGCATCACCTGCTCTGGCATGGGCACCTCACCCATGGGCTCTGGGTGGATCTCTGCATCCCTCATGGATCCCCATGGGCTCTGGGTGATCTCTGCATCCCTCATGGATCCCATGGGCTCTGGGTGGATCCCTGCATTCCCTGTGGACTTTTCAGAGCCACCAGAGGTTGGCTCTGCTGGACATGGTGGAAGCTTCCAGCAGCTTCTCACAGAAGCCACCTCTGTGCCCCCCACAACCAAAACCCAGGCCGTGCAAAACCAACACATTCCACCTCTTGTGAAGAAGAAGATCAAAACAAAGTGGGCACAGTTTGTTTTGGTTTTTTCTAGCCAGAGGAGAGGGGGAGGTGAGAACATGTGAGGGAAACAACCTGGAGACAGCAAGGTCAGTGGGGAAGCATGGGCAGGAGGTGCCAGAGCTGAGATTCCTCTGCAGCCATAGTGAGACCGTGGTGTGAAGTGTTTTCTCACAGTCCTTAAATCATGAACTCTTCATTTAATTTTTTCCCCTCCTCTGTGGCAGGGGTGGGTGAGTGAGTGACTTTTGTGGGTGCCTGGCATTTGGCCAGTGTCAAATCACAGCAGCCTCTCTCTGCTTTAGCCTTTCCCATGTTAGCAGCTTCATTTGGCTCAGCTTGGTACATCCACATTCAGGGACATGTCAAGGAACAAATTGGCAGTGCCAGAGGGAATGTTTTGTTTTATGCCCAAGAGGATTTTGATTTCCATCCACTTGCAGGGGGAAAGGTGGGATGGTTTAAGAGCATCTGAGTGCAGTACAAGGTCTCTTCTATCTAGGCTGCCCCGCCTGTCAGCCAGCAAGCCTGCAGGAGTTTGTCCTGTTCCCAGTGGGGCAATTCCCAGAGCAGAAATACAAAATCTAGTCCAGGGAAGGCAGAAGGGATGTGAGCTGTGGGACCTTTGTCAGTTGCTGTGGCCCTGGATCTCATCCTAATCAGAGGTCAGAGGAAAGAGCCCTGGGAAAGCCAAATTTGTGTTTATTCCAAGGAAGGGTTTCCATGTTTAGGACGAGCATGGACCAGAGAAACATGACCGTGGTCTGTGTGACCCTTTGGGCACAGGTGTGTCTGTCCCTGGGGCTGTGCCCTCCCTCCCAGCTTTGCTCTGGCCTGGCTCAAGCCGTGTCCCCATGATTCTGTGACAGCTCCTGTCCTCTGTGCCTGCTGGAGGCTCCTGAAATGCCTGACTCTTCATCACAGGTGTGAGGAAATGGCTGGGCATGCGGGAAGCAGGACAGGAGCAAGCATTTTATTGCTAATGTTTAAAAAACAGTTTTCAGAAACGCAGAAGTAAAGCTCTCCCTCACCCAGTTCCTCTTAGGTGGATGTTCAGCTGTGGGAATCGTTCCTCTGTGGGATGCAGGTATCATCACTGCAGGAATAAACCAGGGACTGCTGAGTAGAACAACACCTGAGGGGCTGAGGGAGCACACCTGAGGGGCTGAGGGGCTGTGGGAGCACACCTGAGGGGCTGTGGGAGCACACCTGAGGGGCTGCAGGAACACCTGAGGTGCTGTGGAGCACAGCCCATCACTGGCACTGCCAGCAGTGTGTGCAGAGGCTGCCTCTGGCACTAAAGCTTTAGAGTTCAGTGTGGTTCACAGGTGAGTTCTGGAGCACCCTGCAGCTGACCAAGCCTGTGCTGCCTGTGCAGGAGTGTGGCATTCCTGCTCAGTGTTTGATCCTTGGAACACCCAACGCTGTCTGTCTGGCACAGGAAAGGTGCATTGGGATTCAGGTTAAAAATTATCAATTTTAATGTAACTTTTCCAGAGGTTTCTTGTTTGGGTTTCTGGTTGGTTGGCTTTGGGGTTTTTGTTTGGAGTGCTTTGGGTTTTTTGTTTCTCTGAGGCAACTTGCCCAGTCTTTTTCCTTGTGTGGTTTCTGCTGTTTCCTGCTGTCCCTTTCCAGGGGCTCCTTAGAAAGGTGTCCACTGGTCAGACTGCTGTGTCCAATAACAGGCTCCTCATGCAGGTGTGGGCACCAGCTCTGAGGCCAATTAGTGCACTTTTACCAATTAGTGCACTTTTACCAATTAGTGCACTTTTACCGGGAGGCTGAAGGTGGAGAGGGAAGTTCCTGCTCGGTCCCATTGCCCACAGCCCCTGTGTGGGAGCAGGAGCTCCAGGGCCAATTACAAAGGCCCAGAGCGCTCCCCCTGCTCACCTGCGCGTTTGTGAACGTGCAAACGAGGCTCACAGCGGGCTCTTAAAAGTTTTGGGCTGCTAAAGGTTCAAGGCAGCCACTTAATCCACAGCTGCTGGAATCAGTCACATCCCAGGGGCACCTGGAGCCAGCAGGCCCCGGATGGGACAGACCTACACCCTTGAAATGTCTGAGCACAGGCACACACCTGGAGCTGCGGAAGTAAAACAAAAAGAGAAAACAGTAAATAATTGGCCAGTGCTTTGACAGGCTCTGGGAAATATTTGGGTGACAGGAAGCAGTTTGAAAACATCTGGTTTTGCAACAACAACAACAAAAACGTTAAGATTTCAGGGCTATTTGCAATCCTGATTGTACCTCCTGCCCAAAGTCTTGCTCTGCTCCAGCCACAGCAGGTGTATCCCACAGTAGGTAGGAGCAGTCACCACAGCACTGCATACCTCATACATTACTTGTCCAGGTCATTCTGCTGCCTCTTGGTCCTGTGCTGAGTCACCTCTGATTTTTAACTTCCAAAGGGTTTAATTTAACACGATTTATCTAATTCCCATCCCTGATCTGTGGGTACAGACCAAGCTGAAACCAGAGACCTGGGCCTTGCCTCAGGCTTATTATTCTCTGTCACAAGATTTTCAGTTGCTTTATCGGACCTCCAAATTTTGTGTCAGAAAATAACAAAATAATAACCTGAATTCTGGTTCAGCTTAGTTTTGTGATGGATGGTGCTGCCACAATCTCACATCTATAGTTTTTCTGGTGTTTTCCTTCTGTCCAATGTTTAAACTTCTCCTGCCTGTTGTCCCTGTGCAGGTACCCAGGGATGGGACTTATTTATTTCCATGGTATCCATTTTTCCTTGTTCCCAGACCTGGGAAAAGCAGGACACAGGCTGTTGTGAGAAGAGCAGATCTGCTGGTTCTTGGCTTCTTTTCTGCCTCTGTCAAGGTGGGGATTGAAGCACTCAAGGCAGTGTTTGTGTCCAACTCAGGTGTTTATTATTTCTTATCTCTGTTACAAGTGGTGGGTTCTACATCATTATACTAACAAGCTACAGAATGGCTAACAATATTCTGTACATGCTTATTTAAGGCTAAACCATCCAATTAAGAAACGACATCTAAACTATTTTCACTTTTAACCCAATAACTAATCACTCAAAGTCTGCAATGCAGACTTTTCTGTCCAATTACACAAAATCACTCAAACCCATGAAGAAGAAGGAAGAAGGTGAAGAAGGACCAGCTACCAATGCTAAGACCTCCATCTTGCTCTAGAATATATTACTATATTCTAAAACCTTAAACTCTAAGTTTTCCACAGTGTGACATCACACACTTTAACCAGCTACACACCCATAATCCCAGTGCTGCCAATCAATTTTGGAAGCCTTCTCCACAGCCTCAGGTCAAATGCTGTGTTCTCGTGGGGATCAGTGCATGTCAGCACAGAAAGTCTGAAATTCTCAGCATCCAGGGTTCCAAGACAGATCAGCTGCAGAGGGAAATACTGAACAGCAGCAGAGCCCCCAGGTGGGGCTGGTGGGAATTATGGCCATGCTGGAGGAAGGAGAGGCCTGACCTGGTGCCCAGGTGGCCCCAGGCATCCCCTGCCACTGCAGCTACACCCGGGGCCCACACCTGCCCAGAAAGGAACTCCAGAGGCTGCTGAGGCCAAAGCCCTGCCTTGGCACAGGGGCTCCTGACCTTATTTTATCACCCTTGGAGTATAAAAATAATAAATTTTTTATGTCTCAGTGAAATTGCCAGTTTTCAGGTCGCTTCCATTGCCTTGTGTCCATACCTGGGATACCTGAGGTTCCCTTCACTGCTCACACCTGGGATTTCTACCCATTGATAAACCCCACTGAGCTGCTACGTCTGAGCAGCCCCAGCCCTCAGCCTCTCCTCACCCATCAGATTCTCAGATGTCCTGATCAATCCCTGCTGGACTCCAGTTCCGACCAGGCTGTCTTGCACTGGGGACTCCAAAACTGGTGCCAGTGCTGCAGATGTGCACCAGTCCCTTCCCTGTGCCCCACGAGGGGATGGCCCTGGCTCCCACACCTGAGGAGGCTGTCAGGCCACAGAGGTGCACGCTGACTCAGGGGAGGCTCATGGCCATCAGCACAGCCAGATGCTTCCCTGGTCCCTCACGTGAGTGCTGGCAAATGGAAACGTCCCTGCCCAGGTGCAGGACACGGCATTTTCCTCTAGAAACTTCATGAAATCTCCACTGGCCCATTTCTCCCTGAAGAGAGCAGCCCAGGGAGGGATGACACCAGAGCAGGTACACACCTGGGGGACTGAAGCCTGTGGGTGTGCCGTGAGTGAGTAAACAAGAAGGAAAGAGAAAGAACCAAGTAGAAAAGCAAAGCTCAGCCCAGCCCCAGCCCTCTGTGCTGTGTCACCTCTCCCAGGAACTGGGAGAGAGGGGGCAGAACCTGCAGGAGAAGAGGGGACAAAGGATGCTGGACTGAAGCTGAGCCTGGGAAAGGAGAGGAAAGGTGTTTCCCCAGGTGTTTCTTTAGTCATTACCTTGGGCTTCCCTCAGTACCTGAATCAGTAACTAAGTTTGTGTTACAGCAATAAATCAAATGAAATTCCTCAAGCTGAGAGGGTTCTGCCTGTGGTGGCAGGGACTGAGGCCAGGCCTGGGCTGGGAGCAGCACTGATTTCCCTCTGAAGCCTTTCCTTCCCCTCTTCCCAGGCCAAACCACGTTGTCCCCTCCAGTGCTGACACAAACCTGCTCAATTCTTCCAGGAGCAGATCAGCCCAAACTCACAGGTCCCTGCGAGGTGTCCTGTGCCAGCTCCACACCCGAGGCGTCCCCGCAGTGCCAGGGCTGGCCCTGTGCCCCAGCAGTGCTTTGAGGAGCACTGGGGCAGAGGCTGCTGCAGACACACGGCTGGGCACAGACCCCACAGCTGGGCCAGGCGCCTGCAGCCTGCAGGGAAAAACAGCGACCTCAAACCGCCCTTCAAACCCGTCCTGAGGTGCCACATTGTCCCGGTTTGAGACCAGCTGGGACAATGATCTGCTGCTGTAACACACACCCACCAGCATGGAACGGCTGGGCTGGCAGGGACCACACAGCTCACCCAGCTCCAGGCCCTGCATGAGCAGGACGTGACCCTCAACACCAGGCTGCTCCAGGCATCCAGCACAGCCCAGGAAACCGCCAGCGATGGGGCAGGCACCACTGGAAAAGCAAAAAATCACTTACTGGGTATTTGCAAGGAAAAGAAAAAGAAAACGGAAAAAAACCCCAAACAAACCCACTTTGATTAAGAGCCCTCCAAGCAGAGTTACCTGTGACATTTTTTAAGACTTCCTTGGAGAGAAAAAAATCAGTTTTGACACTGTCTCCTGCATCAAACACCAAGTGCTTCAGCCTCAGGTCTCTGATAAAGTCTGCTGGACAGCTTTAGATTCACCCAATAAATCCTCTGTCTGGGGCAATGGGCTGCCCAGTCTGAGCACCTGGGCTCAGGTACAGCCTCATGGCCAAGCCAATCTCAAGGTACCAGCAGCAGGTACCTGAATCACGGGGGCTGTCAGGTGGTGTCACTGTGACAATCCTGCTGGCAGAGCTCTCTGCACTGGCAATGTTCAAAAGGGCCCTTTTCCCAAGTGTAACCATTGCAAGTGAGAAGGAAAAAAGACCAAAACTTCAAAAGCAGCAAGTGTGAGCCAGGAATTATCAGTTAATGATACTACCAAGGAATATTCCAAAAGAAAAGCACAACATAAAAGAAGAAAGGTGAAAAATAGTAAAGTTTAATAGTTAAAAGAAAAACACACAGATCTGAGCAAAACCTCTGGGAATCAATAAAAAATCTGACAAAATATCAATAAAGTATCAACAGCACTGGGGACAACAGCTCTCAGCCCTGTGTGAAGACACACAGGATCCTGAGCAAATCCCCTCTGGACACTGCTGAGGACAGGGACAGCAGTGGCATCCTGCAGATCCCTGGATCTGTACCTGGAACAGAACAACGACCATTTGATCCCAGCCAGGAGGAGGAGGGAGCACAGACACGGGAGCTGGGTGAGTCTGGGCCGTGCTTTCCACCACAGTCAGTCACTGCCCAACAGCTCCTGGGGATCCCTGCCTGGCCCTGTGGTGTGCGAGGGCTCTGCTGAACCTCAGCTCAGCTCTCCTGCCCCCAGCACAGCACAACACACCTTCCCTAGCCCGAGCACTTGGGACTGCCCAAAGGAAATTCCAACAGGGCACTGTACCTAAAACGGCAGCACGGCAAGGAGCCCCCAGGGGGACAGCAGAAATGGACTGAAACCCCCCTGAGGAACACATCTCACACAGCAGCACAGAGAGAAATGCAAGTCAGCCGCCAGGATCTGGCTCTGTACCCCCCAACTCAGCCCTCCTGCACCACCCTGTCATTGTTCCACCACATATCTGGGTTATTCCATGGCCTTGCTCATCCCATTCCCAAGGACACGGAGCTGCCCCGGCACCCCGTCAGGCCGTGCACACTGAGGGCTCCAAGTGCTCTCACATGCAGAGCTACTGGCAAAGCTCCTCACTTCCCAGCCCAGCTGCAGGTGAGCAAGGACAGGACAGTTCATCTTGCCCTGCTGATGTCTTCACATTCTTCTTCCTTCTTTTCTCCCTAAGGCACTGTGGGAACAGCCAGCTGGGAGAATCTGAGGCTTCCCATCAGCAAACCCAGGCCAATCCCATCTGGAACATGCAACCCATCCTTCACCTGGCTCTTGACCAATTCACCTGTCCTGTTCACACCCAAAAAAACTCAGGGAGCCAGTGAGCTGCAGGGCCAGACTGTCAGCATGAGCACTGCTGGGGGAACTCTTCCCAGAGCCGCCCAGCACCTGCCCGTTACACCACTAACCTGGTCCCCGGCAGCACAACGCTGCTTTCCCCCTCCTCACTCCCGGGCACGCAGCACAGCTCTGTGCCTGCTGCCCCAGGACAGTGCCCACAGGGCTGCCAGGCCAGCACAACCCCCTGCCCGGCCACTGGGGTCACCTGTGCGGGCTGAGCCCCGAGCAGGCGCTCCTGGGCGCTCTGGAACAGCCGCCCGCGCCGCAGCCGCGGCTCCTCCTGCTCGTACCAGCGCTGCTCGTCGAACTCGGGGAAGAAAAGGCAATTTCTCTGCTGGCTGAGGCAGGGGAGTCTGTCAAAAGAGAGGGAAAGGCAATGAGATGCCAGTCTGCCACCGCAAACACACGCTGCACTCCGAAGGTGCCTGGCCAGACTGCACCTGGCCAGGCGTGCCTGGGGTCTGCAGAAGGGAACAAATCGCTCACTTGGAGCCCCAGAACTAAAGCAAAGGCAGACAGACACCATCGTTCCCGCCTCCCCAAGAACCATGCCGGAATGCCAGGCCTACCTGAGCCATGGGTCGTGTTCCTGGTGTCCGTAAGGCCGTAGGCACCCCGGATGGAGTCTGGGTCGCTGTGTCGGGCTCGGAACACTTTAGTGGGTCCCATCAGGGATCTCCAGAGAGGGACAGCGTTCTCATGGGCCAGGATGTAAGCCCACATGGGGCCACTGCAGCAAGGGCCCAGGAACAGCAGGAGAAAAGATCACGAAGAGCTCATTACAAACAGGTTATTCGTCCTTACAAACCTGCAAGTTCGGCTGCCACGGGCCGCCACGCTGGGCCCCGGCCTGCCCTGCCCTGCCGCGGGGACGGGCACGGTCCCAGCGCGGCACCGAGGCCCCGGCGTTGGCACTGCTGGCCTGCTGCACATGATGACCTCCAGCACCTCCGGGGGTGCCACCCGCCAGGTACCGCAGCTGTCACAGCAGGCTGCGATGCCGAGCGCCTCCCAGCTCCGCACACGCCGGCGAGCCCTACGCACACGGGTCACGGCACGTACCTGGCCATGAACTCCACCAGCCGCTGGTAGAAGAAACGCCCTGCGGACAGACACGGACCGAGTCGGCACCGGCCCGGGCAGCACTCCGCTCCGGCCCCCCGAGCCCCGCTCGTACCTGCGTGCTCCCGGTAGAAGCGGCGGCTCTGCTCCGCGCCGCACCGCACCTCCTTGGCGCGGACGATGAGGAAGCGGTGACGGAGGATGGCGGCATGCACGGCCTGCGGGAAGAGGCGGCGCTGGGGGAAGTCGTGGCGAGGCCTGCTGTGCTGTGCTGGGCCCGGCCCGGCCCGGCCCTCACCTCGCACACGAGCGGATGGGCCACCGCGTCCGGCTTGAGCAGCGCCAGCGTCAGCTGCAGCCGCCGCGCGGGGGCCGCCATGGCCGGGCCGGGACCGGGGGGCGGGATGGGGGCGGGGCCGGGATGGGGGCGGGGGCCGGGATGGGGGCGTGACCGGAATGGAGGGTGGGGCCGGGATGGAGGGCGGGGCCGAGCCGCGTCGCGCAGCAGCGGGGACGCGCAGGCGCTGCCATGGCGACGGCGGCGGAGGAGCAGGGCCGCGCCGCGGCGCGGGAGGAGGCCCCGGACGGGGCCCGGGATGGGGCCCGGGACGGGGCCGCGGCCGGCGCCGAGGAGACTGTGAAGATCATCTGCCTGGGCGACAGCGCCGTGGGCAAGTCCAAGTGCGTGGGGCGCGGGCGTCCCGCGGGTCGGGGCGGGGGTCCCGCGGAGCCGGGCCGCAGCGCGGTGCCGCGGCTCTCCGGGACACGTGCTCGCTCTCTCGGCAGGCTGCTGGAGCGGTTCCTGCTCGATGGCTTGTATCCTTGGCGGCGGGGAGCGGGCGGGCACGGCGGGGCGCGGCTCTGCCCCGCTCGGTGGGTCCTTAACGCGCCGCAGCCAGCCGCAGCAGCTCTCCACGTTCGCCCTGACGCTGTACCAGCACCGCGCCCGCGTGGGCGGGCAGGAGGTCCGCGTGGGTGAGTGGGGCCAGCCCGAGGATGTGGGGCACCATGGCAGAGGGAACAGCACGGAAGGGCAGATCCCCTCGGTCTGAGTCTCAGTATCGTGTTTTGGTAGCCAACAGCATCGTGACAAATCTGTGCCCTTCTGGGACGGGGCTGCGGGATTGGTGGACGGGGCAAGTGATGCCATCATTGCCATCGTCCCCTGGGCTTGGCAAAGCGTAGGGCACTGTCCCCACGATGTCCTGGACTCTGAGCTGGAGAGACAGGGGTCGGAGGATAAAGAATGGTCTGGATGGACTCTGCGTGGAGTCACTGGTCATGGCTCGTTGGGGCTGGGGCTGACACTGTTCAGCATCTTCATTGTGACACAGACGGCGAATGCAAATGTGGTCTGGCGGGGTCCTGTCTGTATTTGGGCAGTTTAAGAAAGTGACTGTCCAGTCGGTCTGACAGAGTCCAGTCACAGTATCAGTGCAAAGGAATCCCTAAGATAAACTGGCTCATTTGGCTCTGGGTACAGCACCATGCTTGGGTCCAGCTGACAAGAGGTGTGACTACACTGAGGTTCTTAACTGAAGCTGTGCCAATTTATACAGCAAACCAGAGCCAGATGTGAACCTACAAACCCAGGGAGAGGTGCGGGATCTCCACCTGAGCTGCACCAACAGCTAAAGGCATGGCTGTGTCCAAGTTAGCCCATGGTATCTGGTGTACACAGAACTTCATGGACTGGGACCTGTTTGCCTCTGGCTGACTTACCTTCAGCACTCCAGAGTGATTCCTGCCCCTGGGAGAGCAGAGTCAGATGTCTGTGAGAGGAGCTGGAGCATTGCCCACGGCAGGGCCCCGGCTGACCATCGCCGGGTCAGAAATCAGCAGTGCCCAGCAGCTCCTGGAGTTTTAGGTAGTTTCCCGTTGTCATCCCTAGTGACAGAGTGCCAGACATGGCTACTGCTCTGTGCACTTCTGCCTGTCTTGGTCCTGCTGTCCCACACAACTCGTGTCACTGGTGGCTTCTCCTTTGTCGTTGGCCAGTGCCAGCACAGCCCACAGCTGAGCCCAGTAAGGAAAGGTCCCAGTTTGGCACAACTTCTGAACCCTGAGGTGTTTCAGATTGGTGAGGTGAAGCTCAGTTTGTGTCTCTGAGCAGGTGGGCTATGCTCTGCCTCCTGGGTGTAAGTTGTGAGAAGAACAGAGCTCGGTGAGTTGTGTCATTCTGAGCTGGTTTTGTGTTACAGACTTCTGGGACACGGCGGGCCAGGAGCGGTTCCGGAGCATGCACGCCTCCTACTACCACCAGGCCCATGCCTGCATCATGGTGAGGGGTCTCAGCTGCACCCGTGGCAGCTGGGTGCACAGTGGTCTCAGGGACACTTGGCCTTTGTGGTACTTTTATGGTTACACTGCCATGTGTTCCTTGTTTCTTCCAGTGGTTTAAAAAACTTTCCTAGATTGTTCTTTCTTCTGTCACCAGATAAACCCCCTGTAGATGGACCTGGCTAGCTCTGCTCTGTCTCTCCTGGTAACCCTTCTCCTCTATCCCCTGGCTCTGCTGTCTTCTCAATGTCCTCATGTTTGCCCCTGTTGCCAGTTTTGTTGGCTCCTCTCCTGCTCAGATCTCCTGGTTTGTCCTGTCACTCTCACTTTCCACTGTTCCACCAGTGATTTTCATTGGTGGTTTAGTTGTCAGAACAGAGGAGGCCACATCTGGTCCTGTTTGGCACAAGCTGTTCCCAGTGCCAGCTCCCTGTGTGGGTGGCAGGGACTTGCACAGGACACAGGACAGTGTAAAGGACATCAAGGGGCTGTTTCCTGCTGGCTGGGCTTGGCAATACTGTCCCTTTCTCTTTCACCCTTTCTAATAAGGCCCAGTTCCCTTTGTCTTGTCTGGATTCTGTCAGAGCTGTCCTGGGTCAGTCAGTGCTGGGCTGGCCCCGGGATAGGTGGTTCTCTCTTGGAAGGTGTTTGATGTGCAGCGGAAGGTCACCTACAAGAACCTGAACAGCTGGTACAAGGAGCTGAGGGAATTCCGCCCAGAGATTCCGTGCATTGTGGTGGCCAACAAGATTGATGGTGAGTGTGCCTCCTGCCCCCAGCTATCCCGGGTCGTGCTGGGATTCACTCCTGTCCTTACTGAGAACCAATGTCCCTTGTCTGTCGGGTCCAGAGGATTTCCTCAGTCCCCCAGGGCTGGGTCCTGTGCTGACCTCAGCTGCTGCCTTACAGGTGCTTGTCCTGTGTCACCAGCAATTAAATGTGCAGATTTCATCCATTTCAGTTTTTCTTCCAGTTCTGTCCTTACCACATTGCCTGTTCTATCCATCAAGAGCCCAAAAGGGACTGGAGTAGCACCTGGTCAAAAATGGCAGCAAAAGGAAGCAAAAGCTGTTCTGTGGCTTCCCCGGATCAGCCATGCCTGACTGACCATGTCTTCTTTGTCTGCCTCAGCCGATATGAAGGTGACCCAGAAAAGCTTCAATTTTGCCCGGAAGTTCAGTTTGCCCTTTTACTTTGTGTCTGCTGCCGATGGCACCAACGTGGTGAAGGTGAGATGGGTGTTTGCCTGCTGGGCGTGGTGTCCACGAGGCCCCTTGGCAGCCCGGGACATGGGGGCTGCCTGGGCACAGAGAGCAGGAAATGGTCCATCATTTCAGCTCCATGTGAGTGGCTGTGCAGAGCTGCAGAGGGTTTTTCCCCCTGGGATGTGGGAACAGTCTCCATCTGCTACAGAAACCCAGTGCCCGTGTGCCCCATCCTGTGAGTGACAGCCTTGTCCTTCCCACCAGCTCTTCAACGACGCCATCAGGCTGGCTGTGGCTTACAAACAGCACTCGGGAGACTTCATGGACGAGGTCCTGCGGGAGCTGGAGGTAGGGAAGGCTCTGTCCCTGCTCAGTCTGAGCAGTTCTGCTCTTTTTCCCCTGTAGCAAAGGGGGGAAACTGTGCAGCACGGGAAGCTTTGCCCTCTGCTGGGCTTTGTGTGCTGCTCGGTCCGGGCTGGGAGGGGGAAGTGGGAACCATCACAAGAGCTCTCACTGCCCTAGGCAGAGTCTAAAAGAGCTACAGCAGATACAGTTGTTGCAGTCTGGGTCTTTTCCTGCTCCTTTCCAGAGCTTTGACCTGCAGAACACAAGCAAGGATTCACCAGATAAAGGGAAGAGCTGCACTGAAGAGGAGCCCTCATCTGCCTAGGCCTGGACTCTGTGCCTGTTTTCCCCTTGGCTCTGGACTCCTGGGACTGTGTGGAGGACAGTGATGCTTCTCATGCCCTAGAGCTGTGGAGATGGGCAGCCAGGCCTCCTCCCTTCTTGTGGGAGCCTACCTGGGCAGGATCTTCACTGGCTCGGCCCTCGCTGCTGCACATTTCGCTCAGGAGTGGGATGGGAGGATCCACACGATTCCACACGGATGGTGGCTCATTCCCACTGCTCTTCCAGGACAGAGCTGCCTAGGAGAAGTGAGCCAACCTGGACCTGCAGGAGGGACCCTGCCCGGGCACTGTAGTGGTACCTGCTGCAGAAAGCAAACACTAAAGGATATTTTTTACAAAGCTATGATGGCATCCTTCCTGCACTGCTGCTGTAAGGAGGCAGGTCCCAGGTTGTTTAAGGCCACAGGCCAGCCCAGCCTGCTTCCAGCTGAGCCAGTGCTGCCTCAGTCCACCCATAGCTCTGCTGCCATCCCTGGCTGCTGTCCCCGTTCTGCCCCAGAACAGCGAGATCCCAGGGGCTGCTGAGCACAGAGGCTTCTCCTTCCCGGTCCCTACAGCTGACACAGGTGGGCTCACACCCAGGGGCTGCTTCTGTCCCAGCTTGTGGGATGTGGCCATGGCTCTTGTCTGTGTGTGCGTGTGTGCACAAGGTGCTGCATTCCAGAGAGCTGGATACACACACACACTCTTAAAACAGTCATGGAAACATGGAATGGTTTGTTTAGAAAGGGACCTTAAAGGTCACCTCATTTCCACCCCCTGCCATGGACAGGGCCACCTTCCACTATTTCAGGTTGCTCCAAGTCCTGTCCAACCTGGCCTTAGACACTTCCAGGGATCCAGGGGCAGCCGCAGCTTCTCCAGGCACCCAGTGCCAGGGCCTCATCACCCCCTGAGTAAAAACTCCTTCCCAGCACCTCATCCCAATCTCCCCTCCTCTAGATTTAATCCATTCCTCCTTGTCCTATCATGGCCTGCCCATGCAAAAAGCCGCTCTCCCCCACTATTACAAGCTGCTTCAGGCACTGCAAGGGGCACTGAGGTTTCCCTGGAGCCCTCTCCAGGCTGAAGAATGAATGTGAGCAGCACAGCAGACGGACAGACAGAGCAGGACTCGGCGAGCCTGCGAGTGCACTGAGCAGGGCTGCAAACACGGGTAATGGTGAACACAGAAACTTTACTTCAACACCTCAGTCACGTCAGCATCGCTGTGGCTGCAGCGCAGCAGCGTGGGCAGGACAGAGAAGCCTCTGGCCCCAAGGCTGCCTTGGAGCTGCCGTGATCCACTGTAGCCCTGGATCCCGCTCATCCTGCTGCTGCTCAGGCTTTTTTGTCCTTCTAAAGCTGCAGGAACTCCTGCACCAGATCCCAGAATTGCACCAGGATCTGGTGTGGGAATGCCATGGGCAGTGACGTGCCCGAGGATGTCACTGCTGGTTTCTCGTTGTACTCAGGGGTCAAGTTGATCTCTTCCTCTGGTTCCTCTGGTTCCTCTTCCTCTGGTTCCTCAGGCTCCTCCTCGGGGGCCAAGGTGACAGCTTGCTTCGGTGCTGGACCAGCACTTTCTGCTGGGCTCAGGCCCGTCTGGAGCAGGATCCAGTTGTAGAAGTGCTGAGTGGAGGTGTAGATCCCGGGGTGCCTGGCTCTGTCACAGCCCCTTCCCCAGCTGTTCAATCCCACCAGCCAGTAGTAGTCAGCTTCATTGTCCTTGCAGACGAGGGGACCCCCGCTGTCCCCCTGTGCCAGGAGAGATGGTTCAGGGACTGAGGAGGGGCTGCTGTGGGGAGGGGAGGGGCGGACAGGGGACAGGCTGGGCAGTGCGTGGGGGCTCCTACCTGGCAGGTGTCGATGCCACCCTGCGGGTACCCAGCACACAGGTTGTCAGCATGAACGGCCCCCGCATACCATGGGCTGCTGTTGCAGAGCTCCGTGTCCATGAGGTGGACCTTGGACTCCTGCAGCCCCATGCCTGTTCCCTGAGCTGTGGGCACAGAGGGGAATGAGCCCCAGCAGCTCAGTACCCATCCCCTCCCC
This sequence comes from Geothlypis trichas, assembly GCA_009764595.1. Classification (NCBI taxonomy): domain Eukaryota; kingdom Metazoa; phylum Chordata; class Aves; order Passeriformes; family Parulidae; genus Geothlypis; species Geothlypis trichas. The sequence goes on along the minus strand of CM019904.1, from coordinate 74,075,000 downwards.
TGCCTGGGGTGAACCCCCTTCCCGGGCCTGGCTTTGCCCCTTCCCCACGGGTGATGTTGTCCAGCTGTGTCCCTGCCCCTTCCCCACGGGTGATGTCCAGCTGTGTCTCTGCCCCTTCCCCACAGGTGATGTTGTCCAGCTGTGTCCCTGCTGTTGGCCTGGGAAGGGGCCAGACCCATCTCCCCGAGGTTTCCCAGGGCCAGCAGGAATTGTTTGGGTGAGCACGGACCTTACAGCTCATCCCGTACCACGCCCCATCTTGGCAGGGACTCCTTCCCCCAACCCGGCCCCGCTGGTGTCCTGCGGCCGGACCCTGTCTGTGCCCAGCCCTTGTCCCTGTCTGTGCCCAGCCCGTGTCCCTGTCTGTGCCCAGCCCGTGTCCCTGTCTGTGCCCAGCCCTTGTCCCTGTCTGTGCCCAGCCCGTGTCCCTGTCTGTGCCCAGCCCGTGTCCCTGTCTGTGCCCAGCCCGTGTCCCTTGGTGCCCAGTCCATGTCCCTGTCTGTGCCCAGCCCGTGTCCCTGTCTGTGCCCAGCCCTTGTCCCTGTCTGTGCCCAGCCCCTGTCCTTGTCTGTGCCCAGCCCGTGTCCCCAGGGTGCCCAGCCCATGTCCCTGTCTGTGCCCAGCCCGTGTCCCTGTCTGTGCCCAGCCCGTGTCCCTGTCTGTGCCCAGCCCATGTCCCCAGGGTGCCCAGCCCGTGTCCCCGGGTGCCCAGCTCGCCCTCGGAGCACACATCCTGTTGGGGACTCACCTCTGGCAAAGTTCCAGCCGGCGATGTAGCAGGATTTCAGCTCCGAGACCCTGAGCGAGGGGTCGGGCACACAGCCCAGCTGGATGTAGTCGCTGCACTCCACGGGCTGGTCCAGCTCCACCAGGGCGATGTCGTTCCTGGCCGTGGCAGCCACGTAGTGCTGGTGCACCAGGAGCCGCTGGATGTGTCTCACCACAGTCCCGGGGCCTATCTGAGTCAGATCTGTGGCCCCGATCACCACGTCCCACTTGGAGATGCCCCTGGGGAGCAGATGGACAGAGGGGTGACAGGGAGCAGAGCCACGGGCTGCAGCAGCCCAGCATTGCCCGGCCTTCTGCTTGCCCAGGTGGGCAGGGAAGTGGCCCGTGGTGCTGTGAGCTGGGCGCCTGCCCGTGCTCTGGGGACACCTCTGTCCCTGCTGTCTCTTACCCGGCCCTGGCGAAGCAGTGTGCGACCGTGAGCACCCACTGGGAGCTGAGGAGGACACCCGTGCACATGTGCCACGTGCCGTTCTCCCAGGTGGCCTGGACGCTGACGATGCCGGGCCAGGCTCCTGGCTGGACACTGGTGCCACCCACATGGGACGTGCCAGCAGCAGAAGCCACGGAGTCGTAGTCGAGAGCAGCAGAGCTGTGGTCAGAGGCCATGGGCCGGAGCCCGCAGGTCCCTCTGGAAGCACAAAGCCATCACTGCCCTGCTCGGCGGCTGCTGCTGCTCAGGCTCAAAGTCCCACCTGGTGCTGAGCGGCAGCAGGGCCAGACAACCCCGAGGGGCATCTTCCACCCCAGTTCCGCCAGGGAAGAACCCAAGTGTTCCTCCAGCTCCCTCCCAGAGCCTGGAACCACTGACCTGCAGCTGTCCCAGGTGCCGCACACGGGCCCGGCCAGGGCCAGCAGCACGAGCAGCCCCAGCAAAGCCATCAGTGCCTGCGCAGGTGGCAGAACCAGAGCAGAGCTGTCACCTCCAGTGCGGCCACTGCCACAGCACCCACAGCCTTGGTGGCGCTCACAGTGCCCGGGCCAGGGCCGCTGTCACAGAGGGGCTGGTTCTAAGCACTGGCATGGCAGGGAGGGGCAGCACAGAGTCATAGAGACGTGGAATGCTCTGGGTAGAATGGACTTTGTGACCACCCAGTGCCACCCCTGCCATGGGCAGGGACACCTTCCACTCTTCCAGGGCGCTCCAAGGCCTGTCCAGCCTGGCCTTGGGCACTGCCAGGGATCCAGGGCCAGCCCCAGCTGCTCTGTGCCAGGGCCTGCCCGCACCCACGGTCAGCAATTCCCTCCTAACACCTAATCTAAATCTGCCCACCTTCAGCTTAAGGCCATTTTTCTTGTGTCCTATCACTACACGCTCTTGTCCAAAGTACCCCTCCAGCCTTTTTCTAAGCCCCTTTTAAGTACTGGAAGAGGCCATACTGACCAGCCATAACTCTCTCAGCCTGCCAACCCTTCTTCCTACCCTGAATGAATTAAATGTGGTGATCCTTACTGTAAGACAGCAGTGCTCTGCTAGTTCACCTACATTCACCTTTTACAAATGTTTATTTGCATCTATTTCAGAAAGGCACCTGACTTAAATCAAATACCTCGAGAAATGAAGATTTACATTTTTTCCTCCATTATTTGTTGGACACCTCCAGGGACTGGGACTCCATGGGGCAGCCCCTTCCCATGCCTGACCACCTTTGCATGAAGAAATTTTTCTTGAAGTCCATCCTGAACCTCTTCTGGCATAACTTGAGGCCGCTCCCTCTTGTCCTGTCCTTTGTTCCCTGGCAGGCTGAGCCTCCCCTGGCTCTGCTCTCCTGTCAGGGAGCTCTGGAGAGTGAGAAGGTTTCCCCTGAGCCTCCTTTTCTCCAGGCTGAGCCTCCCCAGCTCCCTCAGCTGCTCCTCAGAGGATTCACCCTCTAGGCCCTCCCCAGCTACGTTGCCTTCTCTGGACACACTCCAGCCCCTCAAAGTCCTTCAGAACTGGACACAGGACTTGAGGTGTGGCCTCACCAATGCCAAGTGCAGGGGGACAATCACTTCTTCCCTATCAGCTCATTTTTAGGCAGCACATAGGGACAGGCTGCTGCTGCATCTTAAATGTTTCCTTCTTGATGTATGCCCAGCCTTCCTGGGACCCTTTGTTTTTAAGGGCTGCTTCCCCAGGGACTGTCCAAATCAGTGTCCCAAAGTGGCTGAAATTCACCCTCTGACAATGCAGAGGTTTTGTTGACACACCTTGTCACTTCACCAAGGACTGAGACTCCTTCATTTCAGGGTCACTGTGCCCGAGATGGCTCCGACCACCACATCTTCCAGCAGCCCCTCTCAGTCTGCAAACAGCAGGGGCAGCAGGGCCCCCCCTTGGTGGGCTGCTCAGCTACTGAGCCAGAAGTTCTCTTCCACATTCTCAACACATTCCAGGAGCCCCTCAGACTGTCTCCTCTCCACTGTGTTGCTTCCAGCAGACATCCAGCAGGCTAAAGACCTCCACCAAAACAAGGGCTGGCAACCACGAAACATCAGCCAGCACTTTATAGAATAATTATCTGCCTCTTCATCCTGGTTGGGAGGCCTAGAACAGATCCCCACCAGGATATCTGCCTTGCCAGCCTTCCCCTTGATGTTCACCATGACCAGTCAACCTTTTCATTACTAAGCTCCAGACAGCCAAAACCCTCCCTAAGGCACAGAGTCATCACACCACCTCTCCTGCCTCACTTGGCCCTTCTAAACAGCTTGGAGCCATCCACTGCAGCATTGCAGTCATGGAGTCATCTCAGTTCCACGAGAGCAACTCCATCAGAGCTCTGCTGCTGCACCACGGCCTCCAGCTCCTCCTGTGTTGCCACACTGCTGCATTGGTGTAGATGCACTTTAGCTGTGTTATCAGTTTCTCCCCAGCACTGCCTGCTGCCCCCAGCTTCATTTCTAGTGAGTGTGCTCTCACCCCCCTCTCCCTTCAAATCTAGTTAAAGCTAGATTTGAATCAAATCTAGTTAAAGCCCTCTCAATCAGCCTGCCAATGCACAGGCTGGAACCCTTCTGCCTCTTCTAGAGGTGAACGCATCTATCTCCAGCCTGGTGCTATACAAACTACCTCATGTTCAAAAAACCCAAAATTCCACCAACGGCACCAGTCTTTAAGTTAGTTTTTGATCCCATGGGTTTTCCTGTTCCTTTTGGCATTCATCCCTACTACCAAAGGAATCAAGACCACCAGCTCTTGTACCTTGTGCTCTTTCCCTTCACCAGGCGACCCAGTGCCCCGAAGTCCTTTTCTGCTACCCTGGTACTTCTCTCGTCAGGACAAGGAGCAGTGGGCAGCACCTGGTGGCTGAATTAGTGCAGGGAGTCTCTCAGGGGTCTCAGGGAGGCAGCAGACCTCCCTGTGGATGGGTCTGGTTGGGATACAGGGTCCTCAGCCCCCTCAGAAGCGAATCACACACTACAGCTGCCCTTCCTTTTTTCCTTAACTGTGGTTGTGATCTGAGTGACTGCACGGATCTGGGACACCCACCAAGCAGACTTTCTTCTCCACTCTCAACTGTCTGACCCTCAAAATGCAGGACCTCGTATGGGTCCCGTAAGGGCACCTGGGAAGGCGAGGGAAGCCGGGAGGGGATTCTGCTGCCTCCCTGAGCAGGGACCTGTTTCCATTCCCCCCTCTAGGTCTCCTCCTGCCTGATGGCCAGAGGGTCAGGGCTACTCTGACTTCGCTGAGCTCTCACACGCTGCATTTCTCTCCTGGATGGAAGGTGCAACTCCACCAGTCTGTTTCTCTTGGCACTCCTTGATAACCCTCAGCCTCCCCACCTCCTCCGTGAGATCCCCCACCTGCTCCCACCTCATGCAGTGCTGTTTCACTGTGCTCCAGCAGTAACAGCAGGCTCAGACACTCCCTGCAGCGCAGGGTTTCTTGGGGAGCTCAGTCTGATTCTCCCCACTCCTGCCAGCAATGGCTTTTGTCAGTGTGTGAACTACTGCTGGGTCTAATCAAGTTGGACAAGTGAAAAACATAATCCCCACCTGAGAGGAGCACACCTCAAGGGTCAGGAGGGTGGCCGTGCCCTCCTACAAATCCACCACGTCACGTCCTGCTGCTGCACGTCCATCTGCCTGCCCCAGGCACCACGCTCTGGCTCACCTGCACAGCCTGGAGCCATTTCCATCTCCCCCTGCTCCTGGTCATTCCCCCTCCGTGCCTGACGGGCTGCCAGGGCTCCCGAGTCCACGTGGAGCTTTGGACTGCTGCTCACACATCCACACCAATCCCCCACCTGAGGGGATTGCACCAATCCACGCAAACACCTGAGGGGGATCCCACCAAGCCCAGCCCTCCCCAGGTGATGAGGATGGTGCCAGGCCCAGCCCCGTCCTGTGCAGGGAAGGATGAGGAGTCAGCCCTGGGCTCCAACAGTCCCAGCTCAGCATGAGGCACAACTCCCTCCATCGTGGAAAGGCCAAGCCCTGGGACAGCTGCCCAGGAGGATGAGGGGTGTCCCTCCACAGAGACATCCTAACCCACCTGGACAAGTGTCACCTGCTCCAGGTGACCCTGCCTGGGCAGGAGTAGAGCTGGGGCATCACCAGAGGGCCCTTCCCCCTCACACTGTCCTGGGACTGTGTGTGCCATAAATGTGTATTTGTGGTATGTGTGTGACACCTGTGTGTGGCACCTGTGTGTGTGCGTGGGACACCAGTGACAACTGTGTCTGTGCCCACCCCTGCCCACTGCCCACTGCCTGTCCCCAGCACGGCCACTGCCCAGGGCCCCTGGGATGGGGGCTCCCCTCAGCACCCTCCAGGTGTCACTCCTGCCTGCAGGGGCTGCTCAGGAGCTGGGAGCAGAAGCACGGGGCCAGGCCTGGGTGGACGGGGCACCCAGGCCCTCAGACCAACGCCCTCAGGCCCTGTGGGGTGTGAGGGGCTCCCACCTGCTGTCCCCCCGAGGGTGGGGGTTGTGGGGGGGTCTCAGGGTGCTCCTGTGCCCTGAGCCCTCATGGCTCTGTCCCCGTGCCCCACTGCATGTCCCTATGCCATGTCCCCAAGTCCCCCCATTTCTCTTCCCCCCGTCCCCATCCCTCACAGCACCCCACAGAGCAGAGCAGAGCAGACAGTGAGTGGTGTCAGCACATGTTGGGGACACTTGTTAGGGAGACACACAGGGGACACAAATGACATTTGGGCACAGGGGGAGGACAATAAATAACCTTCCCCCCAGGTTCTGCTGGGGCTGGGGAGGCTGGGGAGGAGCTGGGGGAACGGTGACAAGGTCACAGTGACATCTCCCAGTGTCCTTGGGGTGTTCCTTTCCTCCCCCACGGCGTCCCTCCCTGCCTACAGGCAGGACCTGGCAGGATTCAGCAGGATACGCTGGTGGCACTTCCCCATCACGGGACATGGCTGAGACACAGTCACGGGTCACCCTCAGGGCCCCTGTGGCAGCCCCAGGCAGGCTCCCCATGTCACCCTCAGACCCACGGGGCAACCACAGCCCCCCAGCACCCAAAGGGCACCCTGGGAACCCCAGGGACCCCCCAGAAGCACCCTGGGAAGGGCTGGGGACCCCCAGGCATGGGGCACAACTGCCCCAGGTGGGCTGGGGGCCCCTGGATGGGCTTCCCTGGAATGGCGATCCCCAGGCCTGGCTTGTGACCCCAGAGGGTGCCAGGAGCTGTTTTGGGGTACCAGGGAGAGCTACCACAGGTCGCCGAGTGTGAAGAAGCTGGAGGAGTGGTGGAGGACCTTTTGGGGGCGCTGGGAAGGCACTGGGGACTGTCTGGGGGTGCCAATCACCCGTGACTGGGTGCAAAGAGGCCACGGGCGCAGGGGACAGCTTGGGCACGCCGCGGGGGCTTGCACACACAGGGGGTACCGGGGAACGGTCTGGGGGAGCTCAGAGGGGGATTTGGGGGGTGTGGGGAGGGGCTGGGGGTCCTGGGGAGCTCTATCGCAGCTCATCGGGTGCGAAGAGCCCCCGGGCGCGGCGCAGCACCGAGTCCCGGGCCGGGTCGTAGGGGTGGTCCTTGGAGGGGATCTCGAGCACGGCGGGCAGCGCCCGGGCATGGGCTGCGACGGCCGGCCGGATCTGCTCCGCCAGCGCCTGCGAGATCAGGATCATGCCCACGTCCTCCCGCGCCAGGAAACCCCTGCCGAGGGAAAAAGGGAGAGTGAGGGGCACGGAGCAGCCCGCCGCGGGGCGGCCCAGCCGGGCGAGGACACGCTGCTGGGCCCGATGCCCCGAGCGCTCCTGGCGGCCCGAGCCCAGACTCTGCCGGCCCTCTCCCCTCCCGGAACTCTGCGACCCCCGGAGCCCAGAGCCCGGCTGGGTCCCCCTCAGACAGCCCACTGTGGGCTCACACGGGCGCCGCAGGGAGCCCTCAGGTATCCCGAACACTAATGACACCCCGGCCCCCTCAGCACCCCGAACCCCACCGACCCCCCGGCCCCCTCAGGCCGCCCGAGCCCTCCCGGGCCGCATCCCCCCCAACACACCGGAACGTCTCCTCGATCTCCGCTAGGCTTGTTTCCTTCTCCACCACCAGGAAGTTGGGCCGCCGGTGCTTGTCCAGCTCCCCGATGCCGCCCAGCAGAAACCCGGTCACCGTGTCCTCGTCGCCCATCACCGCGATCAGCTTCCCGCGGCCCGCCATGCCCGGGGCCTGCTGCCGAACGGAATCCGCCGGGACACGGACCGTGGGAGAGCGGCTGCCGGGAGCCGGCGGGGTGGGGATGCGCCGCCGGGAGCGGCTGTGGGGCTCGGGACTGGCCGGGACCGACCGGAACCGACCGGAACCCGCCGCCGCTTCCGGGTTCCGCCGCCGCTGCTCCCGGAGCGCCCCGCCTACCGCTGCCCGGCAACGCGGCCCGGCCCCGCCCACCGCTCGGGAAGTCCCGCCCACCACCGGGGAGGACCCGCGACCTTGGGCCACGCCCCTACACGGTCTCGCTCCACCCCTGCCGTTGGCCCCGCCCCGCGCGTATGCGCAGTGCTCTGTGTCCTTGAGGGGACGCGGGGCGCTCTCCTGCACAGCGCCCCCTACCGGACGGCACGGGCCCCGCAGGCATCCCGGACCGCGCTGGCCGGGACCCCCGAACCCCCCCCCCGGGCCCCCCAGGCTGCCGCTGTTCCTCCATGGAATCCCCTTGGACTCCCGAACCCCCTCGGGCCCCCCAGGCTGCCGCTGTTCCTCCATGGAATCCCTTTGGACCCCCGAGCCCCCTCGGGCCCCCCAGGCTGCCGCTGTTCCTCCATGGAATCCCCTTGGAATCCCCTTGGACCCCTGAACCTCCTCGGGCCCCCCAGGCTGCCGCTGTTCCTCCATGGAATCGCTTTGGACCCCCGAAGCCCCTCGGGCCCCCCAGGCTGCCGCTGTTCCTCCGTGGAATCCCCTTGGACCTCTCAGGGCTCAGGCATCACCGCCAGTGTTCTGTCCCAGACCCGACCATCTCACACCGGGCTCTCACGATCCCATCCTGCAGCCCACAGGATCCCCCACCCCCAGGACCAGGATGTCCCGCTCTGGGCCCCCCGAGCCCCACCATCCTGGCCCGGATCCCCAGGGCCACCCCAAACGCTGCTGTGCAGTTCTGCACACCCCAGAACTGTGGTGTCTTGCTCAGGACACCGCTAGCCCTGGCGTCCTTCCCCAGCGGGGCCCCGGCCCGCTCCCAGCCCCACGCGTGCCGCGTCCCCAGTCACCACGCGGAGCCCGTTCCTCTCCCAGTGCTTTATTGCCACCCGTGCCCCCGCCACGGCGCCCTCAGGCCGCAGTGACGCGGAAGGGGCTCCCCGGCACGTCGCGGTCGCCCCAGCGCAGCAGCAGCACGTACTCGCCGCGCTCCCGCACGCTGTAGGTCACCGTGTACACGCGGTTCCCCTCGTGCTTCACGTGCACCTCCTCGCACGGCGCCTTGGGGCCGTGCACCCCCACCAGCAGCATGTTTGTGCCTGGGGGGACACGGGCAGGGTGAACCCTGAGCTCGAGACCCCAGGGTCACCCCAAACTTCCCCCCTGCATCCCAGACCCTCCACCAGACTCCCCCACTCACCCACCCCATGCCCTCCCAGGCCCTCAGGCCCGCCTTTAACCCACCCCATCCTTTCTGCAGGCTCCCCGGAATTCCCTGAACACCCCCAGACCACCACCTCTCCAAGCCCTCACAGGACTCCCTCGGAGCGCCTGCCGAGTCCCCATCTGCCCTTCCAGCCCCATGCCCTGTCCCAGCCGCCCCAGCCCCAGGCCCCCAGTGCCCTCACCGGCCTTGCTGCAGTCCACGGTGAAGTGGTTCTTGTGGCCGAGACGGGCGGCTGCCAGCCCTGGCCCCCGGGCCACCACCTGCCCAGCGTCTGACGGGGCCTTGGTGACCCCCCCAAAGGAGGGGGGGCCCCGCGAGCCCGCCCTCACCACCGGCTCCACCAGCACTGTTGAGGTCTCGTGCAGACTGTGCCCTCCTGACAGCCGTGGGCCTGGGGAGCACCGGGGGGACACGGTCAGCCCCCGCCGTGGGACACCCCCATCACACCGTGCTGAGGGACATCCTTCGGGGACAACCCCCCTCCCCCTGGGACCCCCATCATCATCCCGGGGCTCCTACACCCCGTCAGCACCAGGACCCCCCACTGATGTCACCCTGGGGGTCCTGCAGGGTGGCTCTCCTGCAACTCTCCGTCATGGCCATCATTGACCCCTTGTCACCCCACACGGGGAACTCCTGTGTTCTCCTCCCCCAGCCTCCCTTTTCCATGCCCCCATCCCCCTGTCTGCCCCCACCCCATCTGTACCAGTGACCTTGGCCTTGAAGGGGCTGCCCATGATGTGGCCCCGGCGTCCCCATGTCCCCCTCAGTTCCCGTGTCCCCACTAGTTCCATGTTCCCCTCTGTCCCCATGTCCTCCCAGTACCCATGTCCCCTCCCATCCCCATGTCCCCCCTGTTCATACCAGTGACCTTGGCCTTGAAAGGGCTCCCCACGATGTGGTGGGGGCCCCCATACTTGATGGAGATGAGGTAGTTGCCAGGGGCCATCGGGGTGTAGGTGACGCGGTGGCCCTCAGGGACCTCAGTACAGTCCAGCTCCACTTTGGAGGGGCCATCAATGGTGACAGCCAGTGCTCCTGCCCCTGCATTGGCTGTCTTCACCAGGAACTCTGAGGGCACCCCTGGGAGATGGACACGGGGATGGCATCATGGGGGGGACACCAGGACACCGTTGTGGTCACCACCCACGGCCACGTTCC
>CM019904.1:74035211-74064519 GCA_009764595.1 Geothlypis trichas | reverse complement strand
GAGAACCTGGGGGTGTCACTGGGATTCGTGGGTGGATTTGGGACATCCTGGTCCGTGTGAGGAGAGCAGAGCCTGAGGGTGTCACTGGAATTCATGGGCTGTTTCCTGGTGGATTTGGGACATCCTGGTCTGTGTGAGGAGAGCAGAGCCCAGGGGTATCACTGGTGGGGTCTCCCGTAGCACTGGGAGCTCAGGGGACATTGAAGAGGCTGTGCAGGTCCCCCCAGCAGGGACAGGGCCAGAGCCTGGGGGGATCCTGCTGTCCCCGGGGGGATCCTGCTGACCCTGGGAGGATCCTGCTGACCCCGGGAGGATCCTGCTGACCTTGGGGGGATCCTGCTGACCCTGGGAGGATCCTGCTGACCCCGGGAGGATCCTGCTGACCCCGGGGGGATCCTGCTGACCCCGGGAGGATCCTGCTGACCCCGGGGGTTTCCTGCTGACCCTGGAGGGATCCTGCTGACCCTGGGAGGATCCTGCTGACCCCGGGGGGATCCTGCTGACCCTGATGGGATCCTGCTGACCCTGAGGGGATCCTGCTGACCCTGGGAGGATCCTGCTGACCTTGGGGGGATCCTGCTGACCCCGGGGGTTTCCTGCTGACCCTGGAGGGATCCTGCTGACCCTGGGAGGATCCTGCTGACCCCGGGGGTTTCCTGCTGACCCTGGGGGGATCCTGCTGACCCTGGGAGGATCCTGCTGACCCCGGGGGTTTCCTGCTGACCCTGGAGGGATCCTGCTGACCCTGGGGGGATCCTGCTGACCCTGGGAGGATCCTGCTGACCCCGGGGGGATCCTGCTGACCCTGGGGGTTTCCTGCTGACCCTGGGAGGATCCTGCTGACCCTGGGGGGATCCTGCTGACCCTGGGAGGATCCTGCTGACCCTGAGGGGATCCTGCTGACCCCGGGGGTTCCTGCTGACCCTGGGAGGATCCTGCTGACCCTGGGAGGATCCTGCTGACCCTGGGAGGATCCTGCTGACCCCAGGCCCTCTCCTGCTCTCCACAGAACGGGAACATCACGGAGCTGCTGCTGAAGGAGGGCTTTGCCCGCTGTGTGGATTGGTCCATCGCTGTCTACACCCGCGGCGCCGACAAACTGCGCGCGGCCGAGAGGTGGGACGGGGGTCCTGCTGATCCCACTGATCCTGCTCATCCCACTGATCCTGCTGATCCTACTGATCCCTCTGATCCCACTGATCCTGCTGATCCTACTGATCCCACTGATCCTGCTCATCCCACTGATCCTGCTGATCCTACTGATCCCTCTGATCCCACTGATCCTGCTGATCCTGCTCATCCCACTGATCCTGCTCATCCCACTGATCCTGCTCATCCCTCTGATCCTGCTGATCCCTCTGATCCTGCTGATCCTGCTGATCCCTCTGATCCTGCTGATCCTACTGATCCCTCTGATCCTGCTAATCCCACTGATCCTGCTCATCCCACTGATCCCTCTGATCCCTCTGATCCCTCTGATCCTGCTGATCCTGCTGATCCCACTGATCCTGCTCATCCCACTGATCCCTCTGATCCCTCTGATCCCTGCTCATCCCACTGATCCTGCTGATCCTACTGATCCCTCTGATCCTGCTCATCCCACTGATCCTGCTGATCCTTCTGATCCCTCTGATCCTGCTCATCCCACTGGTCCTGCTGATCCCTCTGATCCTGCTGATCCCACTGATCCCGCTGATCCTGCTGATCCTACTGATCCCACTGATCCTGCCGATCCCTCTGATCCCAGTGATCTTGCTGATCCCAGTGATCCTGCTGTCCCTCTGATCCTACTGATCCCTCTGCTCCCTCTGATCCTGCTGCTCCCTCTGATCCCACTGATCCCAGCTGATCCCTCTGACCCCACTACTCACAGTGCTCCTGCTGATCCCACTGTTCCCACTGCTCCCAGCTGATCCCAGTGCTCCTGCTGGTCCCTCTGATCCCACTGTTCCCACTGTCCCCAGCTGTTCCCACTGCTCCCAGCTGCATCCATGGGGTGCCCAGAGCAGCTCCAGCCCCCCCAGCCCCGTGTGGCTGATCCTGGGTGGCATTGATGGGATCTCCCCTCCATCTCTCCCCGGGGCTTTGCTGGGAGTGCCACCCCTGGCATGTCCGGGTGTCCCAGCCCTGTGTCCCACTGTCCCCACCCCCCAGGTTTGCCAAGGAGCGCAAGCTGAGGATCTGGAGGGATTACGTGGCCCCCACGGCAAACCTGGATCAGAAGGACAAACAGTTCGTGGCCAAGGTGAGCGGGGCTGGGAAGGGACATTTGGGGACCAGGGCACAGGGCCCAGCTCCCAGTCTGGCCTCTCCATGGGTTTGCACAAACCCCAGAGGGGCTGCCCTGGGCTGGATCCTGGCTGTGGATCCCGGGGTGCTCTGGGATCAACAGCAGGGCTGGAGTGGGAAGAGGTGCCAGGAGAAGGGAAGGAGCCCTGAGAGAGAGAGAGAGAGAGAGAGAGAGAGAGAGAGAGAGGCTTTGGTTTGTGGGCACGGCCTGGGGGTGTCCTGGCACCTCACTCTGGTCAGCCAGGGCCATGGGGATGGGATTGCACCTCAAGTGATTCCTGATCCTCTGGGGAATCCTGTCCCATGGATCAATTCCCAGTGTTCCCAGGGGAATGGCTGTCCCATGGATCAATTCCTGATCCTGCAGGGGAATGGCTGCCCCATGGATCAATTCCTGATCCTCTGGGGAATGGCTGCCCCATGGATCAATTCCTGATCATACCAGGGGAATGGCTGCCCCATGGATCAATTCCTGATTCTCTCAGGGCAATGGCTGCCCCATGGATCAATTCCTGATCCTCTGGGGAATGGCTGCCCCATGGATCAATTCCTGATCATGCAGGGGATTGGCTGCCCCATGGATCAATTCCTGATCCTGCTGGGCAATGGCTGCTCCTTAGATCAATTCCCAATGTTCCCAGGGGATTGGCTGCCCCATGGATCAATTCCTGATCCTCCAGGGGAATTGCCACCCTATGGATTGGTTCCCACTTCTCCCAGAGGTTGGTGATGCTGCTGAGCCCTCTCCTGGTGGGTGCTGGTGTGTTCCCTGCCCATGGATGCCCAGCTATCCCTGCCCATGGGTGCCTGGCAATCCCTGCCCATGGATGCCCAGCTATCCCTGCCCATGGGTGCCTGGCAGTCCCTGCCCATGGATGCCCTGGCAGTCCCTGCCCATGGGTGCTCTGGCAATCCCTGCCCATGGGTGCTCTGGCAATCCCTGCCCATGGGTGCCCGGCAATCCCTGCCCATGGATGCCAAACAATCCCTGCCCATGGGTGCCTGGCAATCCCTTCCCATGGATGCCCAGCAATCCCTGCCCATGGATGCCCAGCTATCCCTGCCCATGGGTGCTCTGGCAATCCCTGCCCATGGGTGCTCTGGCAATCCCTGCCCATGGGTGCCCAGCAGTCCCTGCCCCAGCACAGACCCGAGGGCACAGCTGGTGCGGGAGGGAGGTGAAGCCGTGCGGGCCGGTCCCGGGTGGGATGCGGGAGCTGCGGGGTCCGGGCAGGGTCCGGGCAGGGTCTGGGTGGGGTCCAGGTGGGATCCGGGCAGGGTCTGGGTGGGATCCGGGCAGGGTCCGGGCAGGATCCCGGTGGGATGCAGGAGCTGCGGGATCCGGGCAGGGTCTGGGTGGGATGCGGAAGCTGCGGGATCCGGGCAGGGTCCGTGGATCGGCCCCACTAGGTGGAGCTCCTGCCTCGCCCAGGCAGCGCCGCGGCTCCCGAGCCGTTGGAATTTCCCTGGGAATGGGCAGCAGCCACATTTCTTGGAAAGTCGGCCTGGTCCCTGCGCTGGGTCGGATCCTTCCGGCTGCTCCCGTCCTGCCGGGATCGGGATCGTGTCCGAGCAACCCGGCCTCGCCTGGGGGATGCAGGAGTGGGATCAAACCTGGCAGATCCTGGGGGATGCAGGAGTGGGATCAAACCTGGCAGATCCTGGGGGATGCAGGAGTGGGATCAAACCTGGCAGATCCTGGGGGATGCAGGAGTGGGATCAAGCCTGGCAGATCCTGGGGGATGCAGGAATGGGATCAAGCCTGGCAGATCCTGGGGGATGCAGGAGTGGGATCAAGCCTGGCAGATCCTGGGAAAAGCAGGAATGGGATCAAGCCTGGCAGATCCTTGGAAAGGCAGAAATGGATGGGATCAAACCTGGCAGATCCTGGGGGATGCAGGAATGGGATCAAGCCTGGCACATCCTTGGAAAAACAGGAATGGGATCAAACTGGTAGATCCTGGGGGATGCAGGAATGGGATCAAGCCTGGCACATCCTTGGAAAAACAGGAATGGGATCAAAACTGGTAGATTCTGGGGGAAAGCACAAATGGGATCAAAGCTGGCAGATCCTGGGGGGGATGCAGGAATGGGATCAAACTTGGCAGATTTTGGGGAAGATCAGGAATGGGATCAAGCCTGGCAGATCCTTGGAATGGCAGGAATGGGATCAAGCCTGGCAGATCCTTGCAAAGGCAGAAATGGATGGGATCAAACCTGGCAGATCCTGGGAGAATGCAGGAATGGGATCAAGCCTGGCAGACCCTGGGGGGATGCAGGAATGGGATCAAGCCTTGCAGACCCTGGAGGTCTCTTGGGTGCCGAGGGTTGAACGGAGCAGAAATGGAAAAGCTCTGGGGCTGCCAGCACAGCCAGGAGCTCCTGTAGCTGCTCAGAGCTGATCCCTGTGGCACTGCTGGCTCGTGTCCGCTGGGATGAGGTTGGGAATGGCTCCTGTGCTTGCTCAGATGTGGCTGGGACAGGAGCAGGGCTCCCCAAAACCTGCCCGAAGCAGGGAGGGCATTCCCTGTGGGAGCAGGGCAGGGACACCGAGCTCGGAGGGGCTCCGGGAGGGCGGCGTTGAGAGCCCATCCCTCGTGCGAGGACGTGGCTGTCCCCTCCCCTCCCCGTGGCGGTGACAAATGGCACCTGGGCAGGTGTCCCGTGGGCACGGCAGGGCCGCGTGCCGGCGCTGGAACGCCGGGAAGCGCCGCTGGCAGCGGCTGCCACCGGAGCTGTGCCAGGAGCTGTGCCAGGAGCTGTGCCAGGAGCTGTGCCAGGGCCGTCAGTCACGCTGTGCTCAGCTGCTGGAGGGGGCGGCTGGATGCTCCCGGCGCTTCCACGATGCCGAGATTCTGTGGGATAGCAGCAGGCGGGGCCCCCCAGTCTCTGGGGAGGGATGTCCGGGGTGGTTTGGGAGCAGCAGCATCTCCCCCCAGTCCCCAGGGGCAGGTGGGGGTCCAGCTTTCCCCAGGAATACTGGGCACGGTGCTGTGGAGTGAGGTCCCCGTGGCTTGGGGGGAAGAGTGTGCAGGATGCCCCCAATTCCCCGGCTCTGCGGGGTCCCTGGGAGCCCGCAAAGGCAGCAAACACCGTGCCCCGCTTTTCGGGGAGGAGGCTGGAATTTCTCCGCCTGTTGGGTCGCTCCTGCTCTTCGCACGGGGCTCTGGAATTTGGCCTTTGGCAGCCGCAGCGCCCCCGCATTTCGGTGTCACTTTGGGGGCTGCTTTTTCGTTTTCCCCGCGCCCGGAATTGCATGCGACAGGGAAAAGGAGGGCAGATGCCCGCAGTGCCAGCGTGGGGCCCGCAGCTGGGCACGTGTCCGGCTCCCCGGGGCTCGGCCGTGCCCGTGCCGGTGCCGGTGCCGGGCTGGGGCACGGGGCGGGCGGGCAGCGATGGCGCCGCAGCCGCCTCCGTGCTCGGCACAGCGGGGCTCGTTCGCAGCGGCAGAGCTGACGCAGGAGCTGCTGGAAGGGGCTGCGAGGGGAGGGGGAGGAGGAGGAGGAGGAGGAAGATCCCAACCTGCCTTTGCACCGTTGATCAACCGCGGCAAACGGGCTCCGGCTGATTTTGGCTGCGGCTGCCGGCGCCGGGGGCGCAGGGCTGGGCTGGGGGAGCAGGGCAGGCTCGGGGCCGGTGAGGGGCGAGGGGGAAGCAGAGGAAGGGAAATGTCAGAGGGGCTGGAGGCTCTCTCCCGAAATCCCTACGTCAGCTGCTCTGGGAGCAGCGGGATTTGGGACACGCTGCGGAGCCGGGCTGGGCTGGGCTGGGCTGGGCTGGGAGCCATCCTCTGCAGGGGGGGCTGCGGCAGCCCCCGGGCCGTGTCCCGCCCCTGCTCCCGCCCTGCCGCGCTCCCGAGCCCGGCCCGGCTCCTCTGATCCTGGGTTTTGTTCCCTTGCTGGGAGCTCTGGTCGCGGCCAAACCATCCCGGAGCCCGGGGGATGTGCCAGAGCCGAGCCTGGAGCTGCTCCTGGGCTGAGCCGAGTGCCAGACCCTGCCAAAACCCCCCAAAGGACGTTTATGGGATGGGGGGACACTCGAGACTCTCCTGGTGCTGGGCTCTGGCTCCCCAAGTGCCACCGTCCTTATTGGGATGCAGGAGGTCACCCTCAGCTTTGGGGATGCTCCCTGTGCATCCCAGGAGTGGATGGTGTCCCTGGACAGGGGTGCTGTCCTAGGAGCACAGCAGTCAGCAGCTTTGGGAATGGAGACACGTCCCCATGGTCCCCAGGCATGGGGGTCCTTGTCCTCCCCAGCTGCCAGGGAAACCATCCCTAAAGGTGGAATCCCAGCACCCCAGGGTGACATCCCTGCACCCCAAGGTCCCCGGATCCCAGCCCTGTGGCTGCTCTGTGTCTGTCCCTGGCTGTTCCCATGGATTGGGATCAGCTGCACCTTTAGGGCACCTCCCCTATGTTTTTGGGGCAGGGTCCTGCTGCCAGACCCCTGGGAAGGGTGGAATTTCCAATTCTCAGAGCAGGAGCTGCTTCCCTCTGCTGCTTCCTCCTCCTCCTCGGGCTGGTCCTGGCTCTGGGTCTGTGCCATCCCTGCCCAGGGCACCCAGACTGGGAGGTTTTGTGTCCCCTACTGGTCCCAGTTCTCCCTCCCTGTGTGCCCCCAGTGCTGGGGACAAGCAGAGCCCGGGGTGGAAAGCTGGAGGCTTTGTTGGGCCCAGCTCTTGCAGTGAGGTAAAGCATCTTCCCTGATAAATGTGGACAAGGGAGGGCTGCGGGCTCCCTGCCCTGGAGCAGTGATGGGATGGGGCTGACCAGGGTGACCAGGGTGGCCACAGGGACATTCCAGAGCTGCCCTCCCTGCTCCCAGCCCGGGGACGTGGGAAGCAGCAGCCGGAGCGTGCTGGCTCTGCAAGAAACAGCTGCAGAGCTTTAAAAAAATAATCCTTCCAATCCCGTTATCAAAGGGCCTCTCGCAGGCAGGAGCAGCCACAATAAATATTGGATAAGGGAAGTGGCTGCAGCGGGCTGGCAGCGTGGGGGAGACAAAGCCCCGGCCCCGGGGCGGTGCTGAGTCGCCTGTTCTGTCACCGTTCTGTCACCGTGTCACCCCCTGTGACCCTCCTGCCCTCCCTGCGGCTCCGGCAGAGGAGGGAGCGGCTGCCCAGGGAGGGTGGGCACCTGGGTGTGCCCCTCGTGCCACCCTGCCCTGTCCTGCCCTGTCCTGTCCTGACTGGCATCCCGTGGGAACCCTGGCCCTAGGTGCCGTGTCCTGCTGTGCCCCATGTCCTGTGTCCCTTGTCCTGCTGTGCCCTGTGTCCAATGTCCCTTGTCCTGCTGTGCCCCATGTCCCGTGTCCCTTGTCCTGCTGTGCCCCGTGTCCTCTGTCCCTTGTCCTGCTGTGCCCCGTGTCCCGTGTCCCTTGTCCTGCTGTGCCCCACGTCCTGCTGTGCCCCATGTCCCGTGTCCCTTGTCCTGCTGTGCCTCGTGTCCTCTGTCCCTTGTCCTGCTGTGCCCCGTGTCCCGTGTCCCTTGTCCTGCTGTGCCCCACGTCCTGCTGTGCCCCATGTCCCATGTCCCTTGTCTTGCTGTGCCCCGTGTCCCTTGTCCTGCTGTGTCCCGTGTCCTCCAGCATCCCGTATCCTGCTGCATGCCATGTCCTGCAGGGACCCTCTGTAACTGGGTCAGGGCCCTGCAGGGACCCTGGAGGTCCCTCTTGGCTCCTGCTGCCACCCAGCTCTGTCCTGCCTGGGAGACACAATGTCCCTGCTCCAGGTGCTGTGTCCTGCTGCATCCCGTGTCCTACATCTGTGTCCTGCTGCAAGTCCTGCTACATCCCATCATCTGCTCCATCCGTGCCCTGCTGCCTCCTGTATCCTACATCTGTGTCCTGCTGCAAGTCCTGCTACATCCCATGTCCTGCTGCCTCCTGTATCCTACATCTGTGTCCTGCTGCATCTTAAGTCCTGCCGCATCCCATGTCCTACATCCCATGTCCTGCTACATCCTGTATCCTGCTGCATCCTGTGTCCTGCTGCATCCTGTGTCCTGCTGCATCCCGTGTCCTGCATCCTGTATTCTGATTTATCCCGTGTCCTGCTGCATCCATGTGCTGCTGCCTCCTGTGTCCTGCTGCATCTTATGCCCTGCTACTTCCAATGTCCTACATCCAATATTCTGCTTCATCCTGTGTCCTGCTGCATCCATGTCCTGCTGCATCCCATGTCCTGCTACATATGTGTGCTACTACATCCATGTGCTGCTACATTCCGTGTCCTGCTGCATCCCATGTCCTGCTACATCCTGTGTCCTGCTGCATCCTGTGTCCTGCTACATATGTGTGCTACTACATCCATGTGCTGCCACATCCTGTGTCCTGCTGCATCCCGTGTCCTACATCCTGTATTCTACTTCATTCCATGTCCTACTGCATCCCATATTCTGCTACATCCTGTATCCTACTGCATCCTATATTTTGCTACATCCTGTATCCTGCTGCATCCCATATTCTACTTCATCCCATGTCCTGCTGCATCCCATGTTCTTCTTCATCCTGTATTCTGCTGCATCCTATGTCCTGCTACATCCTGTGTCCTGCTACATCCATGTTCTGCTGCATCCCTTGTCCTACATCCCGTGTCCTGCAGCATCCATGTGCTGCTGGCTGCCTCCCGTGTCCTGCAGCCCCTCTCAGCCGGCTCACCCCCATGCGGGGTCCCGTGAGTGGCTCCTGCCGGGGCGGGCCCGGCCCGTCCCCGCTGCCGTTCCCGCCCGGCTCGGATCGGGGCCGCGCCTGCGGGAGCCGCGGGAGCGCCGGGAGCCGCTGGCCGGCTGCTGCCTCCTGCTGCCAGGGAGCAAATGAGATGTGACCGCGGCTCCCGCGGCTGCCGCGGCTCCCGGGGAAGCATGTGCTGGATGTGTAATGGAGCGCGGGATCTGCCCCCGGAGCTGACCCGCAGCGCCCTGGCTGCAGCAGCTCCGCTTCGCATCCTGCTTTTCCCAAGTCTTGGGCGGCAGGGAGGAGAGAGGCCGCTCCCTCCTCGCCCCTGGATGCCCTGGAGCGTGAGATTGGATTACTCCACTTGGCAGGCACACGGCTTTGGGCTGCTCCTGCCGAGGAAACGTGCGGGAGCTGCGAGCCGGGAGAGGCCGGGACGTTCCCGAGGGCTTTGCTGTGCCCTGTGGTGTCTGCTCGGATCAGAATTCCTCAAATCCTGCTCTCCCTGTGGCCCAGCTCGCTGGGAGGGGCGGGTGTGATTGCTGGGCAGAGAGGGCTGCAGTGGGCTCAGCTCCTGCCTCCCTCTGCGGCTCCAGGGATGTGTGGGATCAGGATCGTGCTGGAAGAGCAGCAGTGGGAGCCTTTTGGACTGGGGGCACTGGGCTGTGCTGGGAGCAGGCAAGGGAAGGTTCTTGTCCTGCCACTGGGAATATCCAGCACTCTGCTCAGCTGGGCTGGAGAACTGGGAATGTTGAACCCGTGTGTCCTGAGCCACACTGGGATCCTCCTGCCCCCTCTGTCTGGAGCTGGGAGAGCTGGGAGTGCCCAGCCTGGAGAGAGAAAGGGTCCAGGGAGAGCTCAGAGCCCTGGCAGGGCCTGCAGGGGCTCCAGGAGAGCTGCAGAGGGACTGGGGACAAGGCCTGCAGGGACAGCACCCAGGGAATGGCTCCCAGTGCCAGAGGGCAGCCATGGATGGGATCTTGGCAATGAGGAATTCCTGGCTGGGCTGCAATTGCCAGAGCAGCTGGGGCTGCCCCTGATCCCTGGAGTGCCCAAGGCCAGGCTGGGCACTGGGGCTGGAGCACCTGGGACAGGGGGAGGTGTCCCTGCCATGGCAGGGGTGGCACTGGAGGGGCTCTGGGGTCCCTGCCCACCCAAACCATTCCAGGATTCCCTGACTTTATGATCCTGATTAGTTTGCTCCCACCACAGCCTGTCCCTGCTCTCTCCTCCCCGAGCATCATCCCTTGTCCAGTGTCCAGCAGCTGCTCCTGCCCCTCTGGCATTGCCCCTAGAATGGAACCCAGGGGGCTGAGCCCTGGCACGGACACACACGGCTGGCAGTGCCCTGGTGTGCCACGTGTCACCATGGCAGGAGCCACTGGTGACAGCCAGGCTGGGGCTGGGGCTGCTCGCTGTGCTGGGGATGGCAACCAGGGTGGCAGGGCCGGTGGCACGGTGGCACCTGGCTCTCGGTGTGCCCAGGTGGCCGCTGTCCCCACGCTCAGCTGTGTCTCTGTCCCCAGGTGATGCAGGTGCTCAACGCCGACGCCATCGTGGTGAAGCTCAACTCTGGGGACCACAAAACCATTCACCTGTCCAGCATCCGGCCACCGCGGCTCGAGGGGGACAGCGCCCAGGTGACACCGCGGGGACAGGGAGGGGACAGCGCCTGGGGACACTGCGGGGACAGGGGACAGCGCCTGGGGACACCGCGGGGACAGGGAGGGGACAGTGCCTGGGGACACTGCGGGGACAGGGAGGGGACAGCGCCTGGGGACACTGCGGGGACAGGGAGGGGATGAGAGCAGGATGGGAATGGGTCAGCTCTGTGTGCAGCCCCCTCCCGTGGGGCTCCTGCTCCTCTGGGATGCCCGTGCCCCCTTTCCCTCCTGCGGGAGCCCATGCCCTGGGAAGGGCTGCAGCGTGCACTGCTGGCTGCAGGGTGACAGCTCCATCCCTCTTCTCCTGCCTCAGTTTCCCCTCTGCTCCGTGGGTGCTCCTGGCCGGGGCTCTGGGCTGTTCCTTAGGGATTCCTGTGCCTGCAGCCTCGTGCCCTCGTGTCCCCATCCGTGGGGCAGGCACGGGAGGCTGCACAGCTGCTCCTGAGGGGGTGAATCCTCGGTTTTCCTTCCCCTGGGGCTGGCTGGGCTCTGTGACTCCCCAGAGGAGCAGCTGCCGTGTCCTGGGCTCCGAGGGACACCAGGGCTGGCTCGTGACTGGCAGCTCAGGATCGATGGGTTCCTGGCAGGCTCTGGAATGTTGGGAAGGGCTGGAAGAGTCACATTGTTCCCGCACAGCTTGGTCCCTGCCCTCTGTGTTTGAGGCTGTCTCAGGCCGGCGCCGCTGGAGCCGGATCCGAGCACATGAAAGCGCCAGGATGAGCCGGGGCTGGGCACGGGGAGAGTGCTTGACCCTGCTCAGAGCTGGGAAATGGGACACGACCCTGGTGTGTGCAGGACACCCTGCCCTTGGCCCTGCTCAGAGCTGGGAAACAGGACATGGCCCTGGTGTGTGCAGGACACCCTGCCCTTGGCCCTGCCCGCAGCTCCAGGGCTGTGCCAGGAGTGAGGATGAGGGATCAGTCCCTGTGTCACACACGGTGTCCCTGACTGTGCTCAGAGCTGTGCAGGATGAGGGATCAGTCCCTGTGTCACACACAGAGTGTCCCTGACTGTGCTTGGGGCTGTGCAGGATGTGCAGGATGAGGGATCAGTCCCTGTGTCACACACAGAGTGTCCCTGACTGTGCTTGGGGCTGTGCAGGATGTGCAGGATGAGGGATCAGTCCCTGTGTCACACACAGAGTGTCCCTGATTGTGCTTGGGGCTGTGCAGGATGTGCAGGATGAGGGATCAGTCCCTGTGTCACACACAGTGTGTCCCTGACTGTGCTTAGAGCTGTGCAGGATGAGGGATCAGTCCCTGTGTCACACACAGAGTGTCCCTGACTGTGCTCAGAGCTGTGCAGGATGAGGGATCAGTCCCTGTGTCACACACAGAGTCTCCCTCATCCCCTCACAGCTCCGGAGCTGCTGCAGGAGTTGGGATGAGGGATTGATTCCTGTGTCACACAGAGGCTCCTTGACCCTGCTCACAGCTTTGGAGCTGTTCCAGAAACTGCAGTGAGGGATTGGTCCCTGTTCACAGTCTCCATCCCACTGGAGCTCTGGAGCTGCTCTGGGAGCTGGGATGTGGCTCTGATCCCGGTGTCCCTTTGTGGGACAGTGCTGTGGGTGCAGGAGCTGGGCACTCCCTGCTGTCTCTGGGTGATGCCAGTCCAGCAGGGGCTCCTCAGGGCAGGGATTTATCCCCACGTTGGTGCTATTCCCTCTGTTACTCCGTTCCCTCCATGGCCCATGCACTCGGAGCTGTGGGATCACAGAGCTCCCGAGACCCTCAGAGCGCCTGCCTTGTTCCTGGCACATCCTTCCTCCTCCTCCTCCTCCAGCGCCTCTGGAGATGCTGAAGGCTCCTGGGAAGGCTCCTGCCCCTGCACACGAGGGGGGCCGAGCCAGGATTGCTCCAAACCCCCCTTTTCCAGGCTGTTTTCCACCCTGGAGCACCGCGGGCCGGCCTGGCCGTGCCGGTGGGTGACGGCTCCCGAGGTGACCCCTGCGTTGCTGCGGGAACGGGAATTTGGCCGTTCCTGCCTCCCCGCACGTGCCTGGCTCTGGCCCCACGCAGTCGTGGATGCCTTCCCAGATCGCCTCTGCCCGCTGCTCCTCTGGCACGGGCTGGCGGGGCCGGGAGCAGCAGGATCCCCTCGGAGCTGCCACAGTCTCCAAGGAGGGGCAGAGGCAGCGCCCGCCCGCTGCTCCTCCGGATGGATCCGCCGGGAATCCTCCCGAGCCCTGGGGGCCCTGTGGGGTCTGTGCCCTGGTCTGGGGTGTCCCTGTGCATCCCTGGCACCGCAAGGTCACATCCCAGCACCCCTGAGGTCACCTTCCAGTCCCTCAGTGTCACATCTCGGCACTCCAGGGTCACCTCCTGGCACCCCAGGGTCACATCTTGGCACCCCCAATGTCACATCCTGGCACCTCAGTGTCACCTCCCGGCACCCCAAAGTCATCTCCCAGCACCCCAGGGTCATCTCCCAGTCCCTCAGTGTCACCTCCTTGCACCCCAAAGTCACCTCTCGGCACCCTGAGGTCACATCCCAGCACCTCAATGTCACCTCCTAGCACCCTAATGTCACATCTCAGCACCCCAGGGTCACAATCCAGCACCCTGAGGTCCCCAGATCGCAGCCCTGTGGCGGCTCAGCGTCTGTTCCCATGGACTGGGATCAGCATTTGGAATCAGCTGTGCCTTTAGGGCACATCCAGGGTTTGTGGGGGCAGGGTCCTGCTGCCAGACCCCCAGGAAGGGTGGAATTCTCAGTCCTCAGAGGAAGAGCTGCTTCCCTCTGCCTCCTCTGCTTCCTCCTCCTCCTCCTCCTTGGGCTGGTCCTGGCTCCTGTTTGTGCCAGCCCTGCCTGGGGCATCCAGACTGGGTGGTTTTGTGTCCTGTACTGGTCCCAGTTCTGCCCCACCGGGGTCCCTCTGGCCTGGGATGCTCCTGTTAAATCCAATTATTTCTCCCTGGGTTCATCCTTCTGTGGCTCTGTCATGTTTCCGTCCCTGGCGCTGTCATTAATTACCTGGCAATTAATGATGGGTTTGCTCCTCCCTTCCACACCAGCAGTTAAAATTATGGAAAAAACATCCAAGAATTCCACAAGGGACCAAACCCACCCTCACTGAGGCTCAGGGTGGGGACCCCCATCCCAGCTGCCATTCCAGAGGTGGATCTGGAGCTCAGGGAGTGTGGACAGATCTGCTTATGGATCAGATATCAGCATGGACACCTTTCCATGGGCACATCTGTGGAATGTGACAGGATTTAGAGAAAATCCTGGGAATATTTATAACATCTGAGCATTTATTGAAAATCCAGCAGTGGAGGGGTTTGGGCTGTGCTCCAGGGACAGGGACAGTGGAGAGGGAACGGCCTCAGGCTGGGCCAGGGGAGCCTCAGAGTGACATCTGCAGGAATTTCCCCATGGAAAGGGGAGTCAGGCCTTGGAAGGGGAATTTTAGAGTCCCCATCCCTGGAGGTGTCCAAGGAATTCCTGGATGTGGCACTCAGGGCCCTGGGCTGGGGACAAGGTGGGAATTGGGCACAGCTGGGACTCGGTGACCTTGGAGGGCTTTCCCAGCCTCAGCGATCCTGGCATCCCTATAAATTCTAGGGCCATACATAGCTTTATTTCATATAAAATATAAAATGTATAAAATACAATTCAGGGCTGATTCCAGGCTCCCCTGGAAGGCTTTTCCCCCCTTTGAGTGCCCCTCTGAGGGCTCTTCCCAGCCTCTCCTCGCTGCCGGAGCCCCGGGATGTCGCAGCTCCGCCGGGATCCCGTCCCGACCTGCCGGGCGCTAATTGCTGCTCCCACGGCTCCGGGTGGAGGAGATGGGAAGTGACAGACGGAAAACGGGAGTGTGATGGATCCTGCAGCCTTTCATCTCCAGCCTTTCATCTCCCAGTGCTGGATGAATCCCGTGAGCAGCGGCCGGGAGCGTTCCCAGCGCTCGGCTCTGTCCGGGAACGGCGCGGGCAGGGATGGGGATGGATCTGCTGCTGCTCCAGGGGCTGCACTGCCAGCGTGGGGCAGGGATGGGATGGATCTGCTGCTGCTCCAGCTGCTGCACTGCCAGCGTGGGGCAGGGATGGGGATGGATCTGCTGCTGCTCCAGCTGCTGCACTGCCAGCGCGGGCTGGGATGGGGATGGATCTGCTGCTGCTCCAGAGGCTGCACTGCCAGCGTGGGGCAGGGATGGGGATGGATCTGCTGCTGCTCCAGCTGCTGCACTGCCAGCGCGGGCTGGGATGGGGATGGATCTGCTGCTGCTCCAGAGGCTGCACTGCCAGCGTGGGGTGGGATGGGGATGGATCTGCTGCTGCTCCAGAGGCTGCACTGCCAGCGTGGGGCAGGGATGGGGATGGATCTGCTGCTGCTCCAGAGGCTGCACTGCCAGCGTGGGGCAGGGATGGGGATGGATCTGCTGCTGCTCCAGAGGCTGCACTGCCAGCGTGGGGCAGGGATGGGGATGGATCTGCTGCTGCTCCAGGGGCTGCACTGCCAGCGTGGGGCAGGGATGGGATGGATCTGCTGCTGCTCCAGGGGCTGCACTGCCAGCGTGGGGCGGGGAAACAGCTGGGAAACCTCACCTGGATGGGTGGGGTCTTCATCCAGATAGCTGGAAACTCACTGCAATGACTGGAGAGACTCACTGGAAGGGCTGGAAACTCATTGGAATGGCTGGAAACCCTTACTGGGATGGCAGGAAACTCTTATTGGAATGGCTGGAAACTCACTGGGATGGCAGGAAACCCTTACTAGGATGGCTGAAAACTCACTGGGATAACTGGAACCTCTCCCTGGGAAGACTGGAACCTCTCTCCGGGATGGCTGGAATCTCTCTCTGGGAAGGCTGGAATCTCTCTCTGGGATGTCTGGAACCTCTCTGGCAAGGCTGGAATCTCCTTGGGAAGGCTGGAATCTCCCTGGGATGTCTGGAATCTCCCTGGGATGTCTGGAATCTCTCCCTGGGAAGGCTGGAATCTCTCCCTGGGAAGGCTGGAATCTCCCTTGGAAGGCTGGAATCTCTCTCTGGGATGTCTGGAACCTCTCTCCAGGATGGCTGGAATCTCCCTGGGAAGGCTGGAAGCTCTCCCTGGGATGGCTGTAACCTCTCCCTGGGATGCAGTCCCCATCTGAGGCTGTGAACATGGGATGCTCCAGTCCCTGGGATGCTCCAGGTGCCTGTGGATGCAGGGAACGTTCCCGAGGTGCAGCCAGTGCTCAGCCCCAAACCCTGTGGTGGGATTTGGGATCCATCCATTTTGGAGATGGGTCCATCCTGTTCCCTGGGGCAGTTTGCTGGCCTTGGATCCATCCAGAGGCAGAGCTGATTTGTTCTGGCAGTTCCATGGGATGGAAGGTGGAAGGAAGAGCCAATTTCCAGAAGGAGCGAGGGGGCTCAGACCTGCTGGGTCCAGCTGTGGTGGTTCTGCCTCAGAGCTTCCCTGGGTGTTGGTACCACCACAGTTCCCAGAGTTTGGGATATTTCCCTTCCCTTTTCCAGTCACCAGCTCGTTCCCTTGGACAGCCACACTCCAGGCCCCGTCAGCCGCTCTGGTGGAATTTTCTGGATTGCGGCAGTTGCAGCACAAATCTGCTCCAATCCCCAATTTATCTAAATTGATCTCTTAATTGGGAATTCTCTGGAGGAGGGGGAGCCGAGCACATGGATCCTGATTGAGCAGGAGGAGCAGGAACAGGCAGGCTGGGGGTGGGCTGGGAGCTGGGGAGCTGGAACTGGGGCAGTGCCCCCGGCTGCAGCAGGGGCCCGCAGGCTGCTCCAGGGTTTGGGAGCTGTTGGGAGCCCTGGAAGGGGATTGGGAGCAGAGATATCCCAGCTCCTTTCCTGGCTGCTCCAGGACTCCCTGGTCCCACCTGCACAGCTGAGATCAGGCTGGCTCTGCAGGTGTGGGATTTCTCCAGGGATAGTGAGGGATGGCCCTGGGACACCTCCAGACGTCTTTTCCAGGGATGCAAAGCTGGGGCTCTCTGGTTTTCCATATTTCCCCTGGATGGCATTCCCTGGACAGCTCATTTCTGTCCCTCTGCCCTGCACCAGTGCTGGGCAGGGACCCTGGGCCCCTCTAGCCAGGATTTGGGATGGGGGATCCTGGTGCTCTGTCTGCTCTGGAGCAATGGGAGCCTCTCAGAGCTGCCATCCACCCCGGCAGGGAAAAGCTGGCAGCACAGGAAAGCTGGAAATGGCTTCAGAAAGAGGGAGAACAGATGGATTTGGGATTGGATTTTTTTTTCCCAGCTCTCAGAGGAGCTGCATGCAGGTTTCTTGGCTTTCTGCTGTGATTCCAAAGGCAGGGAGCTGCTGGATCATCCAGGCCCTGCTCCCACGGGACCCTGACCACCAGGGATCAGCATTCCTGCTGGAATGTGGGGCATTCCAGGGTGCTCCTGGGGTGGTGCCTGGTGGGATTCCCGTGGCTGTGTCTGCCTCTCTGGACACCGTGTGTCCTGCAGATCCCAGTGACTCCAGGGCTCTGGGGTTCCAGTTGCTTTAGGAGGTGCCAGGGTTTGACTCCTGGATTCAGGGTTTTTGTGTGCCGGGAATGTCGTGGCTGCTCCGTGTCCCTCGTTGCCTTGGGAGGGGTGGTGGATGTGGCTGCTCTCCTGCTACATTCCAGCAGATTTCAGGGAGTGTTTTACCCACACCCGTCACAGCCCTCTGCTCCTTTCCCTGCGCCTCGCTGCTTCCTGGGATATTTCTGTGGGGTTGGAGGAGCTCTGTGCCAGCGACCTGCCTGGAGCTGTGCCAGCCCTGCTGGAGGCAGCGAGGGCAGGGAATGACCTTGGGGCCAAGGGCAGCCCGGCCCAGCCCCTGGAGCTCAGCTTTTGAGGCTGTTCCAGTTGGATTTACAGCCCTGCGGGAGGACTGGGAAAGGAGCTGGGAAAGATCCCATCCCACCCATTTTTAGCAATCCCAGCTGCTCCATCCCTGGAAAAGAGCTGCTGCCCCCGGCTCCGAGCCACGCTGGGTACCCGTGGAGAGCCTGGGGCCGGTCCCGCTCGGTGGGTGCCGCTCGACAGATGGTCTGCAGGTGTCCGCCGGGAGCTCTTCCAGGGAGCAGCCAGCTGGAATTTGGGAAGAGGGCGGCTGCACGGCTTGGCAGCGCCTTGCCGGGAGCCGGGAACGTTGCTGGGCCCTGCAGAGGCTGCGCTGGCACCCTCGGGAGCGCGGGCGATGCCACAGCCCTGCCAGGCGAGGGCTGGGAGGAGGGGCTGGCACAGGGAGCGATTTCCAGGCGGGAATGGCTGGGTGGGCTCTGCCAAACCCTCTGCAGGGATGGAGGCGCCGGCACAAATCCCTCAGGCTGCGAGGCTGGGGCTGCCCCTGCATCCCTGGCAGTGCCCAGGACCAGGCTGGGCACTGGGGCTGGAGCAGCCTGGGACAGTGGGAGGTGTCCCTGCCATGGCAGGGGTGGCACTGCAGGGTCCCTTACACCCCTTCCCACCCACAGCATTCCGTGATCCTTCTGGTAATGAGCCTGGAGGAACTGGGGATCCCCAGTTTGGCTGAATCTCCTCCCGTGTCCCCGCCTTGTTGTCCCTGTCCCTGTCCCTGTGGGTGCCATTAGGACAGTTCTGGGAGCCATTCCATGGATGAATCCCTAATCCTGTGGGTGTCATGAGGACAGTCCAGGGAATTGTTCCTTCCTGTCCCTGTGGGTGCCATGAGGGCAGTCCCAGGAACTGTTCCCTGTCCCTGTGGGTGCTATGAGGGCAGTCCCAGGAGCTGTTCCTGGGGATGAATCCCTGTCCCTGTGGGTGCCATGAGGGCAGTCCCAGGAGCTGTTCCCTGTCCCTGTGGGTGCCATGAGGGCAGTCCCGGGAGCTGTTCCTGGTTCCTGTGGATGGATCCCTGTCCCTGTGGGTGCCATGAGGACAGTCCCAGGAGCTGTTCCTGGTTCCTGGGGATGAATCCCTGTCCCTGTGGGTGCCATGAGGGCAGTCCCAGGAGCTGTTCCCTGTCCCTGTGGGTGCCATGAGGGCAGTCCCGGGAGCTGTTCCTGGTTCCTGTGGATGGATCCCTGTCCCTGTGGGTGCCATGAGGACAGTCCCAGGAGCCATTCCCGGGATGTGGGGTTGAATCCAGGGCCGCGGCCCCGCTGGGAATGCCAGGCGGATGCACGCAGAGCAGGTCGCGGCTGCGATTTGTGGCGCAGGGTTTGTACTACACAAATTGCTCCGCACTCAACGAGCATGAAAGATTAACGAGGAACAAAGCCATGAACTCATCCGGGCCCGCTCCCGCTAAATTACAGCTACAGGGATCATGGCAGCTCATCCAGGCTTGTGTAACCGAACTGATTTGCCGGCGTGGCCGGTGCGGAGCCGCCGCGGCTCCGGGTGCTCCGCACGCGACTTTAATGGATTCTAAATATTGGCAGAGCCGGGGAGAGGAGGCGCGGGGGCACCGGAGTTCCCGGATCAATATTTAATGGGAGCTGCAGTCGCTTCCAGGGAGAGGACGAGTGCAGTCAGCATGTTCTGGGAACCTGGAATGTGCCCTCCGGGCAGCAAGTGCTGCGCCGGGAAAAACTGATTTGCTTGCATCTGCGGCTGCCGAGCCTCCTGCCGCTCCCAAAGTCATTCCTGCCTGGAAAGGCAGCCCTTCGGCGTTTAACCCGCGCCTCTGGATCGCGGCACGGCGGCTCCCGGCAGCGCAGGGTGTTAAATTCCGGCTGGGGTAGGGCTCTGTTTTCCTCGGGAGCGTTTTCCCTGCAAATGTCCAAATTTGCGGAGCCGGCTCCCAGGGGAGCCGCCGGCGCCAGGTACAAGGCCCGCTCCGGGTCGGATTCATTTGCGAGCTGGCACAGTTGGGTTCCTGTATGGATTACAGCTGCTGGCATCCCAGGAAATTGCTCATGGCTCAGAGAGCAGCAGCTCGGCAGCGAAACGGGAGCAGACTCGAGCCCCGAGCGCTGGAGCGGCAGCAGCGGCAGCAGGAGCCGGGCTGGTGCTGGAGCAGCCGGCCAGCCCCGCAGCCGGCCGGGGAGCTGGGCAGGAGCTTGCCAGCAATTACGGAGCAGCTTTGGCATGAGGCGGCAGCTCCGGGAGGCCCCGGGGCCGCGCTGCTCCGAGCAGGCCGCGCTCAGCCCATCTGCTGCCGCGATGCCGGGCTGCGCCGCGTGGCAGGAGCGATCCCCGGAGAGCGAGCGGGCTGCGCCGGCATCCCTCCCCAGCCGCTTCCCGCTAAGTGCTGCAATTCCTCTGCCGTAATTCCCGCCTGGTGTTGTGACACCGATGCTCGGAGGGAGATCCAGGCACCTGCCAGCTCGCATTCCCGGGGATGCTGCTCCAGCCTGCGCGCTCCGGGAGCCGCTCCAGAGGTTCGGTCTGTGCCCGGCCCCGGCTGTTTGTCGCTCGGCTGGATGAGCGTGAAAACGCTGCTGGGAGAGAGGAGCTTTGACCTTCTGAGCTCCTCGGGAGCTGCTGGAATTCCTCAGCGCATGGGAAATTGCGCTGAATTGGAGCAGCGCCTCGGTCCTGGCACAGAGCTGAGCTCTGCAATTAATGCTCCGGCCCTTGTGCCTCGGTAATCGATCCCTGATTTTAGCGTGGGATGAGCCTCTGCACTGGCTCCCTTCCCATCTCCCAGCTCCCGGAGCAGGCATGGCTCTGGCATCACCCCAGATCCTGCCTGGTCACCCGTGGGGGTGGCCGAGGGGACCCTGGGGACAGAGCTGGGCCACGCGGTGCCATCAGCCAGTGGGGCAGGGAGGGGACAGCAGCAGCTCCATCCGTGCATGACAGGACAGGGAAGCTCCAGCCCCAAGGCCTGGCCCAGGCTCACGTCCCACCCCCCAGTTCCCGGCTCAGGGTGGTCCCGGGGGGTCCCAGGGCTCTGTGTTTATCCCAGGGCACCCATCCCTCTGTGCTCAGGAGCGGGAGCTGGAGCCTCCCCAGCACGGGGGGCTTGGAGCCGTGGGAGCAGTGGGAACACCCCCGTTCCTGCTCCTCTGTGGGCGCCGCTCCCAGAATCGGCAATCATGAATATTCCCCCTCCATTAGCACCGGCTGCATTCAGTGCCAGACGTTTGGAGACGTGATGGATGGATGGATGGGATGGAGGGGGGATGGATTGGGAACGTCCCTCACTGGGGGGCACCTGCAGCCCCCCCAGCCCTTTCCCCAGCTCGAGTTCCTGGGCTCTGGTGGCACCGGCCACCCTTGGTGACACTGGCAGCACCTCAGAACCCCCCAAAATTCCCAGTGCAAGTAGCAAAGCTGTGAGAACCCTTGGAAAGGTCTTTCCATGGAGGAGCTGCCCTGGATCTGCAGGGCTTGGTGCTGAGGAAGGGCTGGGCCCTGCTGGCACAGGGGTGGCGTGGCCTGGCACGGCCCCAGTGTCACCATGGGTGTGCTGGAGGTGACCTGGACTGTGCCAGGGACTGGGGCTGGGCTGTGGATCCTGTCTGTGCCAGGGATAATGGATCCATCCTGTCTGTGCTGTGGATAATGGATCCTTCCTGTCTGTGCCATGGATAATGGATCCATCCTGTCTGTGCCAGGGATCCTGCCTGTGCCATGGATAGTGGATCCATCCTGTCTATGCAGTGGCTGATGGATCCATCCTGCCTGTGCCAGGGATCCTGTTTGTGCCAGGGATAATGGATCTATCCTGCCTGTGCCAGGGATCCTGCCTGTGCCAGGGATAATGGATCCATCCTGCCCATGCTGTGGCTGACAGATCCATGCTGCCTTTTCCCCAGACCCACTGGCACAGCACAGCCCCCTGGAGTCTCAGAGTGTGCTGTGAGCAGGGCAGGGTGACAGTGACGGTGACAATGGCACTGACAGTGACAGCTCGGGGTGTCCCCTGTCCCAGGCCCACAGAGGGGAGGCAGCTCCATCCTCCCCAGCTCTTCCCTCACTCCCAGCCCCGCTGTCCTACTTTCTCCAGCTGCTTTTCCTCTTCCCTCCATCACGTGCGGGTGGGCTTGGAGTGCTCAGTGCAGCTCCTGCTCTGGGCTGGGCTCTGGGCTCTGTGCTGGGCTCTGGGCTCTGGGCTGGGCTCTGGGCTGGGCTCTGGGCTCTGGGCTGGGCTCTGGGCTCTGTGCTGGGCTCTGGGCTGGACTCTGAGCTGGGCTCTGTGCTGGGCTCTGTGCTGGGCTCTGGGCTGGGCTCTGGGCTGGACTCTGAGCTGGGCTCTGTGCTGGGCTCTGTGCTGGGCTCTGTGCTGGGCTCTGGGCTGGGCTCTGGGCTCTGGGCTCTGTGCTGGGCTCTGGGCTGGACTCTGAGCTGGGCTCTGTGCTGGGCTCTGTGCTGGGCTCTGGGCTGGGCTCTGGGCTGGGCTCTGTGCTGGGCTCTGTGCTGGGCTCTGTGCTGGGCTCTAGGCTGGGCTCTGGGCTCTGGGCTCTGTGCTGGGCTCTGGGCTGGACTCTGAGCTGGGCTCTGTGCTGGGCTCTGTGCTGGGCTCTGGGCTGGGCTCTGGGCTGGGCTCTGTGCTGGGCTCTGGGCTGGGCTCTGAGCTGGGCTCTGGGCTCTGGGCTCTGAGCTGGGCTCTGAGCTGGGCTCTGTGCTGGACTCTGTGCTGGGCTCTGAGCTGCTCCCTCATTCCCGCACTCCCCAGTGCTGCCCTGACCCTGCCCGGGGTCCCGGTGCCCGTGTGGTTGGAGGATCCCCGGCAGTGAAACCCGCGGGAACGGGGACAGAAGGGGCCGGCAGTGAGTGCAGACCCCTCCCACGCGACCCCACATCCAGGGCAGGGAGGGCTGGGAGGGACAGCTCCCTGTGCATCCCTCAGGGCTGCAGCTATCCTCTGAAATGGGGATAACAACGGGA
Organism: Geothlypis trichas; assembly: GCA_009764595.1. Lineage (NCBI taxonomy): Eukaryota > Metazoa > Chordata > Aves > Passeriformes > Parulidae > Geothlypis > Geothlypis trichas. Next base: position 74,042,134 of record CM019904.1, on the reverse strand, counting down.
CATCCCTCAGGGCTGCAGTTATCCTCTGGAATGGGGGATAACAACGGGCACAGTGTGGAGGCTCTTCCCGGAGCCCTGGAATGGCCGTGCTGGCAGCAGCTGCTGCCTCTGTCCTCGTCCCTGTCCCCGCTCCGTCCCCTCGGTGACGCTTTTGGGAGGCAGAGGCATCTCCCGGTGTCACAGTGTCCCACAGCCAGGCCCTGGGCCGGGATCATCCCTGTTCCAGGAACGCTGACCTCGTTTTCCCTCTGTGGGAGCAGAGCAGCCAAAGCACTGCTGGATTCCCAAATCCACGTGGCCCTCAGAGCCACATCCCCCTGGTGCCTGCAGAGCCACATCCCGAGGCTGCTCCAGCCGGATTCGGGGCCAAGGGCAGCCTGGAACCAGCATCTCCCACCGTGGCCTGGAACCAACATCTCCCACCGTGGCAGGGGTTGGGATGCATCCCCCAATTCCAGGTACCCGGTTTGGGATGCTTGGAATGCTGCAGCCCAATTCCAGGTGCCCAGGATAGGGTGTCTGGGATGCAGTGCCCAGTTCCAGGTGCCCACTTTGGGATGCAGTGCCCAGTTCCAGATGCCCAGTCTGGGATGCAGTGCCCAGTTCCAGGTGCCCATTTTGGGGTCTCCAGGATGCACCCCTCAATTCCAGATGCCCAGTTTGGGATGCCTGGAATGCTGTGCCCCAATTCCAGGTGCCCAGTCTGGGATGCTGCACCCCAGTTCCAGGTGCCCACTCTGGGATGCAGTGCTCTGTTCCAGGTGCCCACTTTGGGGTGTCCAGGTTGCCTCCCCCAATTCCAGGGGCCTGGTTTGGGATGCCTGGGATGCAGTGCCCAGTTCCAGGTGCCCAGTTTGGGATGCCTGGGATGCTGTGCCCCAGTTCCAGGTGCTGCTGCTGAGGATCTGCATTCCAGCAGCCAAAGGGTATCCAGCCTACATCCAGCTCCTGTGATTTCCACCTTTTTGTGGGCAGTTTGTTCCCGAGGCAGGCACAGGCTGAGGGTGGATGAGTTCCAGTGGCTGGGACAAAAGCCTGCAGCAGCAGAGCCGTGTCTCCTGTTTGTGCAGGAGCTGCTGGATGCCTGGAGCAGGGATGCTGCTGCTGGCACAGCTGTCCCAGGGATCTCAGCCTGCCTGGCAGGGAGCAGCTCCTCCGGAGCTCCCGGGGAAGTGGGGCTGGTTTAACACCAGATTCCAGCACTGCAGTGGGGAAACGAGGAAGGGAAAAGCAGGAGAGATCTGTGGAAGGAGGGGATATTTTGGGATGTCTCAATTTCCTCATCAGCCCCGGAGAGGGGCAGGGAGCCAAGCTGTGCTGGATGATGAATGCCCCGGGAGCGGGCAGTGCCATGCTTGGATGTTCCCCAGTAATTCCCTGCAAAGGGCCCTGCCCGCCCTGCTGCCCACCCTGCTGCCAACCCTGCTGCCCCCACAGAGGGGTCTGGGGCTGGGCTGGGGCTGGCACAGAGCTGCCAGCGGGGTTAAAGCCCCTTGGGGAGCTCCTGTCAGCACCCCAGCCCAAATTAAGGGATTCTTCCCCTCTGCCAGGAAGGTTGGAATCATAAAACCATAGAATGGTTTGAGTGGGAAGGACCCCAGAGCCCCTGCAGTGCCACCCCTGCCATAGCAGGGACACCTCCCACTGTCCCATCTGCTCCAGCCCCAGTGCCCAGCCTGGCCTTGGGCACTGCCAGGGATCAGGGGCAGCCCCAGCTGCTCTGGCAATTGCAGCCCAGCCAGGAATTCCTCATTGCCAAGATCCCATCCATGGCTGCCCTCTGGCACTGGGAGCCATTCCCTGGGTGCTGTCCCTGCAGGCCTTGTCCCCAGTCCCTCTGCAGCTCTCCTGGAGCCCCTGCAGGCCCTGCCAGAGGCTCTGAGCTCTCTCTGGATCCTTCTCCTCTCCACCCTGGCACAGTGGGAGCTGTCCCTGCCCACGTCAGGGGTGGCACTGAAGGGGCTGTGAGGTCCCTTCCCACGCAGCTCAATCCCCGATTCCCCGATTCTATAATTTATAACTTTATTATTTATAGTTCTGCCTGGTGCTGAGGCAGCCCCGGTTGTTTCCGTGCCGTCGCTTCCATCGTTCCCGTTTGTCCTGTGGCATTCCTGCCCCAGCTCCCGGCGCAGCCCAGGCTCCCCCACCCTTCATCCCTGCCCGGGAGGATGAGGATGGTCGTGCACAGCGTGTGCCTGGAGCCAGCAGGGAGCAGAGCCTGGCATGGGAGCAGCAATCCCACTGGAACCAGGGCTGTCCTGCTCCGGGCCCTCGGGGTCACTGTCCTGACCCCAGCTTTGTCCTGGCCATGATGGGGTCATGGCCCCCCCCTTTGGGGTCCTGTATCCTCCATTTGGGGTCCTGTATCCCCCATTTGGGGTCCTGTACCCCCCATTTGGGGTCCTGTATCCTCCATTTGGGGTCCTGTACCCCCCATTTGGGGTCCTGTATCCCACTCTTGGTTCTGTACCTCCCTTTGGGGTCTCCCAGCTGGAATGTTGGTGCCATGGAGTTGCTGGGGGAGGATTGGGGTGGCTCTGGTTGTGTTTGGCAGTGGGGATGGGTGGCACTGCAGTCACAGCCCTGGGACAGTCCCCAGAGAGGAAACAGCCCCGGGCTGGGCCAGGGGAGGGTCTGAGTGGATTTTGGGGCATTCCCTCCTGGAAAGGGCTCTGCAGCCCTGGCACACGGGTGGAGTCCCCACTCCAGGGGAGATTTCAGGGCCATGGGGATGTGGCACCTGGGGACAGGGACAGTGGCAGCCTTGGCAGTGCTGGGGATGGTTGGACTCGATGGGCTCTGAGGCTTTTCCAGCCTCGGTTATCCCACAGTTCTCCAGCTGTGCTGCCCTTCCCCTGCCAGCCCCTGGCTGTGCCCTGTGTCCTCAGTGCCATCAGAGGCTCCAGCACCGCCCAGCTCCTGCCACTTGAGTGGCTCTCGGGGACTGCAGCGCCGGCGGCAAGTGGGGACAAGGAGGAGCAGGAGCAGAGGAGGAGGAGAGGCTGGAGAGGATGGAGAGGGTGGAGAGGCTGGAGAATCTGGAGAGGCCAAGTGCCCACTTGAGGCATCGCTCCTTGAGCAAACACCTGCCTGGGGCTGCCTGTGAATGTCACCGCGATGTCACCGGGAGCTGCTCATCGCTGTCCCCGTGTGTGGCACTTCCCTGCCGTCCTCAGGGCTGTCCCCTGCAGCTCCCGGTGTCATTGCCAGCCCTGCTGGGCTCAGGGACGCCGGGAAGGAGCTGCAGGAGCTGCACCAGGCCTGGGTGGAGCAGAGCTTTCCTGGAGCAGTCACTCCCCAGCACTCCTGCTGTTGCTGTCACTGCCCTGCCAGCCCCGGGATGGATCTCTGGGATGGATTCCCCACCCAGCACATCCCAGGCGGGCTCAGCCGAGGGTGAAGCGTGCTGTGACACCCTGATGAGCCATGGCCCCTTCCCTGCTTTGGGAGCAGGAGCTCCCTGGCCTCTCCTGGGGGCCTCTCCTGCTCCGGGTGGGATGGGATGGGATGGGATGGGATGGGATGGGATGGGATGGGGTGGGATGGGGTGGGATGGGTGGGATGGGATGGGATGGGATGGATGGGATGGGATGGGATGGGATGGGATGGGATGGGATTGGGATGGGATGGGATGGGATGAGGTGGGATGGGATGAGGTGGGATGGGGGATGGGATGGGATGGGGTGGGATGGGATGGGGTGGGATGGGTGGGATGGGATGGTTCCCCATGCTCAGCTCTGCCCCAGCCTGAGGCCCCACCCTGGGGCCCTGGGGGCTGCAGTGTCCCCGGGTTCCCCTCCCAGCCCTGGCGTTTCCAGCTGGCAGCTCCCGCTCTCCTCCCGCTCATTCCGCCCTGGCGCTGGGAGTTGATTAGCTCTGCTAATTACTTTACAAATAATGAGCTTCCCTAATTGCGCTGGCAGGGACGGGGGGGCTCTCCCCACCTGCCATCCCACGGTGCCACCAGGCTCTGGGTCCCCCTTGCTCTGCTGGGGACCCCCCTTGGGTGTTGGCACCCGGAGTTCTGGGAATAAAACCCCAGAATCTTTGCATGGGGAGCTGGGAGCTGTGGCTCATCCCGGGGGGATCAGGCCATTCCCCTGCTCTGAGCACCCCTGGATCAGTGGGATGCGTGTTCCAGGCACTGCCTGTTCCCTGTCAGGGCCTCTGGGATGGATCTCCGGGATGGATTCCCCACCTGGCACATCCCAGGCGGGTTCAGCCGAGGGTGAAGCGTGGCGTGACACGGCTGATGAGCCACGGCCCCTTCCCTGCTTCAGGAGCAGGAGCCTGCAATGCCGTGGGTTCCCAGGAGCCTCTCTTGCTCCGGGTGGAATCCTTCTCCTACAAGGGGAATGGAGCAGGTTCCCCCCACCCTGGGACCCTCAGGGGCTGCAGAGTCCCTGGGGAGCCCTGGAGTGTGGAGCTGGAGTTGCCATCCCAGGTCTTGGAGCATTTCCTGCTGCTCCAGCTGTGCTTGCATCCATCATCACCCCCACCCTGTGCCCTTGGGAAGGGGCTGGGAGCGGGAGCCAGCTGGGAATGGCAGCACTCCATTCTGGAATTCTGGCAGTGGAGATGAGCTGCTGCTTCCCTGGAAGTAGACCTTAGTTAGGCCCTGCCCTGTGTAGCGCTGTTAATTGGACAGGAGAGCTGGAATTCTGTCACCTGTTGGCTGTTCTGGGCCGTGGGGAGTTGTTTTGGGAGGAAGGAACTCGGGGGTCTCTCATCCCCCTCTGGAGCTGCTCCGTCCCTCTCTGGAACCAAAAAGTCACTTTCTTGCTCAGCTTCCCCAGCGTGGGATAAACCAGAGCATTCCCATCAGATTTGGGATTGAATTCTCTGTGTTCCAGGAGGGAAGGGAGGGGGTGCCCCCCTCCTCCGGCAGCTCCCTGAAGATGCAGCTAATGGAGCGACGTCCTCGCTGCTCACCTTTAATTAAGTGAGCCTCAGATCCCTGGGCTTAATTAACTTCTCAGTGGCTGATGACTCTCTCCAGCAGCCGAGGAGAGGCAGGACTGGCATTTCATGGAATCGTGGGATCCCAGAATGGGCTGGGATGAGTTGGGTTGGGCTGGAAGGGACCTCAGAGCCCATCCAGCCCCACCACGGTCAGGGACACTTCTGCTATCCCAGGCTGTTGCAGGCCCTGTCCAGCCTGGATGTGAACACTGCAGGGATGGAGCAGCCACAGCTCACGAGGTGATTCATTGCTGGGATCCAGCTCCTGCCTCGGAAAATGGGTTAGACCAGCACAATCCTCGTCCGTGTCGGAAATTGCCGGGGTTTGCCGGCTGTGGAATTCCGTTCACTTCCCGCTGTTCCATTGATTTTTCGTGTTTATTTGCAAAAGCTCCGCTGAGCGTCCGAGGTCTTGAACGGCTTCCCAGAGCCGTCAGCTGCTGCTTTCCCTGTGCTGGGAGTGCCACCGCTGTGGGACAACAGAGCCACGTCTGCTGGGGCTGACAGGGAGCGGCGGCCCTTGGGGCTGGGCACGTAAATGTGCCCATTGTCCTGCTCCTGGCACTGCCAGGCCGCGTGGGGAGCATTCCCAAAGGGAATTGGCGCTGTGCAGCAGCAGCAGCAGCAGGATGGCAGGGCTGGGTCAGCCCCAGCACACCCGGGGCTGGGATGGTGCAGCCGTGGGTGCTGGCACAGCAGCAGGGTGCCCTTGCTGGTGACCCCCTTTTTGGGGTCACCCCTTCTTGGGGTGACTGCTTTTTTTGGGATGATCCCTTCTTGGGGTGACTCATTTTTCTGGACTGGTCCCTTTTTTGATGGCTCCTTTTTGGGATGACCCCTTTTTGGGATGATCCCTTTTTGGGATGGTTCCTTTTTGGGGTGATCCCTTTTCTAAGTGATCCCTTCTTGGGGTGCTCCTTTTGGGATGGTTCCTTTCTGGAATGATCCTTCTTGAGGCGACTCCTTTTTGGGATGGTTGTCCCTTTTTGTGTGATTCCTTTTTTGGGGTGACCCGTTCTTGGGGTGACTCTTTTTTGGGATGGTCCCTTTTTGGGATGACTCCTTTTTGGGATGGTCCCTTTTTGGGGTGACCCCTTTTTGGGGTGGTCTCACATGGCTGCAGACCTGTGAGCTGCTCCGAAGGAGCTTTGGGGAGGGCTCAGATCCCTCCTCCATGGCACATCCAGGACTGGCAGGATGGCACTGTGGGTCTCAGTATGGCTTAGGAATGGCACACGTGCTGGGGAGGGTCTGTGCTGGTTGTCCCTTTTTGGGATGGTCCCTTTTTGGGGTGGTCCCAGTGGCTGCAGACCCAAAGGAGCTTTGGGGGGGCTCAGATCCCTCCTCCATGGCACATCCAGGACTGGCAGGATGGCACTGTGGGTCTCAGTATGGCTTAGGAATGGCACTGGTGCTGGGAAGGGTCTGTGCTGGTTGTGCCTTTTTGGGGTGGTCCCTTTTTGGGGTGGTCCCAGTGGCTGCAGACCCGGAGGAGCTTTGGGGGGGCTCAGATCCCACCCCCATGGCTCCCTCAGGAATTCCTGCCGGCCCCTGAGCCCCGGCATTGCCGGGAGGTGCCGGGGCCACCCAGGGCTTTGCCGTCCGCTTCCCGCGCTCCGGCGGGATGGGATTAGGGATTTAACAGCCTGTGCCAGACAGACACTTAACTAAGCCATAAATTTGGAGTTCGTTAGTGAGGATTAATTAGTGTTTGCACAGGGCTCTGCTGCGCGGAGCTGCGCTCGGTGTCGGAGCTCCACCGTGACCTTGGTGAGGGTGGGAGCATCTCAGGGCCCGGATCCATCAGATCCCACTGACGGAAGGGTCTGGGGTCACCCCGAGGATCTGGGGACTGGGAATGCTCCAGGACCCATGGGCAAGGGCTGGAAGTTTGGAAAAGGGGAGCTGTGCTCCGCTGGGAAGGGGCAGAGAGAGGCTGGTGGTGCCATGGTAGCTCCTCC
>CM019904.1:73986931-74034711 GCA_009764595.1 Geothlypis trichas | reverse complement strand
GAGCTGGGGAGGGAAGAGCCCTGAGCACGGAGCCACGATCACCCCAGAGCCTCCCAACAGCCCAGAGCAGCCACCCGCCCTGCTCTTCCTTCCCATCACTGCTGGGCATTTCTCTAAACCTCATTTCCTGGCTCTCTACCCCAGTGAGGACACAGAAAGCGGGGCTGTGTCCCACCCCAGGCAGCAGCACTGGGAAGCAGCGGGGAGCACGAAGGAGCCCTGACCCAGGATCACCAGACAGCATTAAACAGTAAAAGGGAAGAGATGGGAAGGGGAAGAACAGAGGATTACAGCCAGGCACTCCACCAAAACGTACCCCAAATATTCCCTGGTTCCCAAGCCCCAGGGCAGCTGCAATTCCGTGCTCTTACCAGCAGAAGGGTTGGAAGTCTGTGAACTTGGCCCAGCCCTTCTCCTCCGGGGCGCCGCTCTGCCGGGGCGGCCGAGTCCCACACGCTGGAGCCCACGTCCATGGCCACGGGCGGAGCGGGGGCCCGCGGGCTCGAACACGGCCGTCCAGCCAGCCCCTGGGGACAGCACAGCCCGTGTGACAGCCCCTGGGGACAGCACAGCCCGTGTGACAGCCCCCGGGGACAGCACAGCCCCTGGGGACAGCACAGCCCGTGTGACAGCCCCCGGGGACAGCACAGCCCGTGTGACAGCCCCTGGGGACAGCACAGCCCGTGTGACAGCCCCCGGGGACAGCACAGCCCGTGTGACAGCCCCTGGGGACAGCACAGCCCCTGGTGACAGCACAGCCCGTGTGACAGCCCCTGGGGACAGCACAGCCCCTGTGACAGCCCCCGGGGACAGCACAGCCCGGGTGACAGCCCCCGGGGACAGCACAGCCTATGTGACAGCCCCTGGGGACAGCACAGCCCGTGTGACAGCCCCCGGGGACAGCACAGCCCGTGTGACAGCCCCTGGGGACAGCACAGCCCGTGTGACAGCCCCTGGGGACAGCACAGCCCCTGGGGACAGCACAGCCTGTGTGACAGCCCCTGGGGACAGCACAGCCCGTGTGACAGCCCCTGGGGACAGCACAGCCCCTGGGGACAGCACAGCCTGTGTGACAGCCCCCGGGGACAGCACAGCCCGTGTGACAGCCCCCGGGGACAGCACAGTCCGTGTGACAGCCCCCGGGGACAGCACAGCCTGGGTGCCAGCCCAGCCTCAGCCGGCCAGGAGTACCCCAGGGACACAGCAGGGACAGACCAACCCAGCCCAGGGATCGCAGGGACACAGAAACCCATCCCAGGAACATCCCAGGGATCCCAGGGATGTCCCAGGGACACAACAACCCAGCTGAGGAACACCCCTGGGATTCCAGGGGGATCCCAGGGACATCCCAACTGCACCCTAGGGATGTCCCAGGGACACAGCAACCCAGCCCAGGAACATCCTTGGGATCCCAGGGACATCCCAGGAACACCTCTGGGATCGCAGGGACACAGGGACCCAGCCCAGGCCCCCTCCCACACCCGCCTGTGTCCTACAGAAATGCCTCTGCAGATGTTTATCCCCAGGAGAGGCATCCATCAGACAAGGGACACCACGGGTGGTTTCATCCCCCAAGCCAGTGATTCCCAGCTCCAAGTCCCTCAGTTCCCTGCCAAAAGCTCCCATCTCCATCTCCAATGGTTGGGTTTCAGGTAAAGAACTGATCAATGGGTTCTAGTATTTTAAGATCCTAAAAATCACCCACTGCTTGTTTCACAGTCCTGGACAATTCCTCCTCCAGAACCTCCTTCCACTTCTAATTCCACTTCCAACTTCCAGTCCTACAAATCCCACCTTTGGAACAGCCTTTTTCCTGAGCTTTGCCCAGGGGAGAGGGAGGATTGCAGAGCTCTGCAGGAACAGAACCAGGCAGGAGAGCCCCCTCGAGGCTGTATCCCAAAAACTGATCCCAAATTGCAACTGAATCTGTAGAGGGTGACTGGGCTACCACACACAGCCCACTGGGACTAAGAGGGTCATACTGGCTCTTCCCAATGGACTGGAATTATCTGACACTTCCAAGGGGGTGCAGAGAGCAGGAACCTGGGATAATCCTGCCTGGTGCTCAGAGGGACAACACAAAGGCATTACCCAGAGAAAAAAATGGTATAGAATTCAAAAACCATGGAAAAATGGATGGTTGGGGAAGTGTTTTGTCCCTTGGAATTGTTCTGCTGACAGCACCGTGTGTGTCCAGCATTTCCAGGGTGTCATTTACACAGAATTGTGAAAATCCCTGAAGGGAGCAGACAAAATAGAAAACAACAATGTACAGGACACAGGGAATGGCTTCCAGCCCCAGCTTTAGATGGGATCTTAGGAAGGAATTCCTGTCTGGGAGGGTGAGCAGGGGCTGGGCTGGAATTGCCAGAGCAGCTGGGGCTGCCCCTGATCCCTGGCAGTGCCCAAGGCCAGGCTGGGCACTGGGGCTGGAGCAGATGGGACAGTGGGAGGTGTCCCTGCCATGGCAGGGGTGGCACTGCAGGGGCTCTGGGGTCCCTGCCCACCCAAACCATTCCTGGGATTCCAGGAAATGCCAGTCCCTCTGCACTCCTGCTCCAGTCACTGCAGGGAGGGGTTTGCCACAGGCAAAGCACAGCTGGAAAGGCAGAACAGGCAGGGATGGGAGTGTGGAGACACCTGGCAAAGGTGGGCACACAACTCCTGTCCTGGCATGGGAGGAGTTCAGGTGCCATCCCTGCTCTGCTGCTTTGACTGGGATTTGCCCTGAAGGAGCTGGGATTCAGGGAGCCATGGAATGCCTTGGGTGTGAGGGACCTTACAGCTCCTCTCATTCCAAGCCCTGCACGGGCAGGGACCCTTTCCCTGGAATTCTCCCTGTGGGGCTGCCCAGCACGAGGGCAGTGCTGGGGCAGGGCTGCAGCTGCAGAGGCACAGGGTGAGCCCTGACAGTCCTGCCTGCCCTGGCCAGGAGGAGCTGGCAGTGTGTGTGTGAGTGCTGCTGTGCCCTGCAGCCCCCGGGGTGTGCCCCCAGCCCGGTACCTTGGCAGGAGTCCGGGTCCTTCTGCTCGGGGGCGCTGCCCTTGTGCGGGGAGGGGGGGCGGCGGCCGCTCCTCCTCCTCCTCCGAGTCCACGCTGCCGTCGTGGTCCCCATTCTCCAGGTCACTCCTGGAGCTCTCTGACGTCTGGGAGGCTCCAAAGCTGAACGGGAACGGGGAATGAGCCACGCTGGATCCCCCAGCTCCCCCTCCCTGTCCTGGGGAACAGCCCAGAGCCTTTGCCAGGGCTGCTTCCCCCAAAACATTTCCCCTAGCCGCTCAGGGCACTCGTGGGTGCTCACAGGGATTCCCCAAATTCCTGAGGGCTTTGACCTCTGTCCTCGAGGTGCAGGACAGAGCCAGGGCTGGGGACACCACACAAACCAGCTCAGAGAGGGGACAGACACTGGTGTGCAGCCCACCCTCTGCCCAGGCAGGGCCTGAGGTTGTTCATGTTTGGCAAGGACACAGCAAAGTCCTGGATGTTTTCTCTGTTTCCTTTGATCACATTGCAGATTGGGAATGATGGAAATAATTTTATTTTAATGAGTGGCTCTGTCAAAGGGATGAAAAATTATTTCAAAGCCTGAGATGCCCCTGGGAGGCCTCTTGTTCTCACTTTTCTGATTCGAATGTTCTGAGAAAGAATGTTCTGCCCACTCCCCTCAGTCTCACCTCCTCCTCCTCCTCCTCCTCTCCAAGGATGAGAGAAGGAGCAAATTCCAAGTGTTTCACACTAAGGGAGGGGGTTTTTAATGTGTTTGATGGAAGACTCATTAATTAGGTGCTCCCATTGTTAATGAATTCCCTTGAAGTGGATCTGTCTCCAGTTCAGGAGAACCCCGAGCACAAGTGGCAGGGAAAGTGCTCAGGGCTGTGCCAGACAAACCTCACAGCCCCAGAATGACACAAAACCCAAGGAATTCCTCCTGGCCTGGACTGAAACGTGCAGATTCCCAGCAGCAGGGGAAAACCAGAGTTCTGCTTTCACCTTACCGTGTCCTGGACTTGACCTGGGTGGCGTAGGAGATGTCCTTCTCCTCCCAGATATCCTCCTCCTCCTCGTTGTCGTCGAACTGCTGGATGCGCTCGTTGCAGCAGGCCTCGAACAGGGAGGCGTTGGGCTGCAGGACAGAGGAAACCACACTGCACATGGTGCCTGGAGACACTGCTTGAGGCCCAGCTCCCAGGGCTGACCAAATCCAGCTTTGCTCAGGAGCTGGGATCACTTGGGATCACCACAGTCCAGCTGCTGCTCTGCTTTGCTTTGGGACAATAAACCAGGAAAGGCCAGGAACAGCCTGGCAATGTTGAGATGCATGAGAAATCCATCTGTGCCTATGCTTCCCTAATCTGTGTCTGGAAAGATGATCTAAAGCTGTGAGAGCTAGAGGTGCTCACCGGGACAGGAGAGGAACACAGAGATATCTCAGAGCCCTTGGCAGGGCCTGCAGGGGCTCCAGGAGAGCTGCACAGGGACTGGGGACAAGGCCTGCAGGGACAGCACCAGGGAATGGCTCCCAGTGCCAGAGGGCAGCCATGGATGGGATCTTGGCAATGAGGAATTCCTGGCTGGGCTGCAATTGCCAGAGCAGCTGGGGCTGCCCCTGATCCCTGGCAGTGCCCAAGGCCAGGCTGGGCACTGGGGCTGGAGCAGCCTGGCACAGTGGGAGGTGTCCCTGCCATGGCAGGGGTGGCACTGGAGGGACTCTGAGGTCTTTTTCCACCCAACCCATCCCAGGACTCCCTGATTCTAAGAACAAGCACTGCAGGGAGGGAGGAAGATTCCCTCTGTGCCTCAGAGGGAACATTCCCTGGCAGGAAGCCCTGAGGGCCAGCAGTGCCCGGCTCTCTCAGGAGCCTCTGCACTGCCCAAACTCCCCAAAGCTCTGCTCTCTCAGCACCTGAGCCCAGCCCCAGCCCAGCCCAGCCCAGCCCAGCCCAGCCCCAGCCCAGCCCAGCCCGGCCCAGCCCAGCCCGGCCCAGCCCAGCCCAGCCCAGCCCAGCCCAGCCCAGCCCAGCCCAGCCCAGCCCAGCCCAGCCCCAGCCCAGCCCAGTCCAGCCCAGCCCAGCCCAGCCCAGCCCAGCCCAGCCCAGCCCAGCCCAGCCCAGCCCAGCCCAGCTCAGCCCAGCCCAGCCCAGCCCTGCCCAGCCCAGCCCAGCCCAGCCCAGCCCAGCCCAGCCCAGCCCAGCCCAGCCCAGCTCAGCTCAGCCCAGCCCAGCCCAGCCCAGCCCACTCACGCTGTCGTCGTCAGCGTCGATGCTGAAGTTGATCTCGGCGATGCGGTCAAAGGGAGCGCTGGGGGAGGAGGGAGGGAAGGAAGAGCCTCAGGGGGGGCTCCCAGGGGCCCGTGCCCCCCACAGGGACAGCAGCAGGGCCAGAGCCACTCCTGGGCTGGTCCCTGCACGGCCACTCCTGCCCGGGCTGTCCCCTCTCCAGGGAAGGGCTACTCCAGCCTGGAACATTCCCTGCCCATGGCAGGGGGCACTGGAGGGGATTCTTGGGGGCAGCTGGGGGGGTCGGGCTGTGCCCCAGGAACAGGGACAGGAGCAGAGGGAACGGCCTCAGGCTGGGCCAGGGCAGCTCAGGGGGGATCAGCAGGAATTTCCCCATGGAAAGGGGTCAGGCCTTGGCAGTGGGAATTTGCAGTGCCCATCCCTGTTGGTGTCCCAGCAATTCCTGGAGGTGGCACTCAGGGCTCTGGGCTGGGGACAGGGTGGGCATTGGGCACAGCTGGGACTGGATGGGCTGGGAGGGCTTTCCCAGCCTCAGGCACCCCGGGGTTCTGCGAATCTCAGTCTCAAAGCCCAAGGTGTGCTGCTCTGTGAACATCCCAGGATGTGAATATCCCCGATGAGCCAACTGCCAGCCCAAGGCAGGGGAGCCCCAGCTGGGAACAGCAGAGGGTGCTGCAGGCCCAGAAATTCCCAATTCCCAGAGTTTGGATTCAGCAAGTGTTCACTCCCCACTCATGGATCTGTAGCTTTTCCAGTGTCATTTTCCTTGAAAGACTCTCCTGCTCAATACTCCTGCAATCCCAGGGACACTGACACATGACTGATAGTCCTTAAATATTCCAATGCACTTCCAGCCCAGTGTCCACCACCTGCAAACAGCTGGCAGGGAGCACCACCCCCAGAATATTCCCCTTTGTGCAGGACATTCTTCTTTTCCATCACAAACAGAGCTACTACATGCCAGGCAGACTTGTTCCAGTTTCATGTTCATTTTACACCTGGCACGAGGCCCCTGGGGCAGCTCCACAGGGATTTAACTCCTCCCTGCCCTCACTCACATGGGGCTGTATTTGCCAGCAGTGAAAAGTCTTTATTTTATTTTATTTTATTTTATTTTATTTTATTTTATTTTATTTTATTTTATTTTATTTTATTTTATTTTATTTTATTTTATTTTATTTTAAATATATTCATGTGTAGAACAGAATAATTTCTGTTCAACTCTGATTCTATTCTAGAACTTTTTGGCCTTATCAGGTTTCTGACATCTCTGAGGCTCAGGAAAAAGCCTGGATGGGAAGGGCAGAGGTGCTGCCTTGGACCCAAGGAACTCCTGGGATGGAGACAAACCCAGGAGCACTGGGATCCCCTGGAGCAATGCTCTGTCCATAATTGGTCCCAATTTCAGGACTGTTATGGCCACTGGGATTATCCCAGTGCCAGGTACATTTCTAAGGAGAGAGGATGAGCTGCAGCTTTAATGGGATTAAAGGAATTCTGTAAAAGCAGCAAATTCTGAGCTCTGGATTCAGCAAGTTGTGTAACACTGAATCCCCCTCCCTGTCTCCCTGATCATCCCAGCTCCCTTCCTCAGGAGAGGGAAAATGGCTGCATTTCCATGGATTCCATCAGAGCACTGTGCCTTCTCCTCCTTCCAAAAATGATTTAATTCCTTGGAAAAGATCTGTTAACCTGCCCAGAGTTTGCTCTCATGCTTTGTCTTTAAACTCATTCCAGACCAGGGCTGGACAACAGTTGCCTGCTTTATTTCAAATATCCCTCTTTGAAATGAAGGAACACTTTTCCTTGCTTCTCCACCTGGCTCTGGAGATCGGGCTGGGCTCCTGGAAAACAAGGAGCTGTTTACAACCTGAGGAGGGATAACAAGGCTCATTTGTAAACCTGAAGCAGAGGGAGGATGGGACCCCAGACTCACTCGGTGCTGCCACCAAACGCCCCCAGACTCACTTGATGTTGTCATCCTGGTCTGCAAACTCCTCGTCGTTGAAGCCGAACTGATCCACGAAATTGGCCGTCATCTGCTGGATCTGGTACTCGGAGAAGGCCTGGGAAGGGATCCCAAAAAATCCATCAGTAGGGTGTTCAGAGACACTCCAGAAACAGCCAGTGGAGCTCCTCCAGCAAAGTACTAAAACCCCAGGGAAGAGTGTGAAATCCCCACTCTGATCCCTTCCCAGCGCAGGGCCACACAGAGCTCTGGGATTCCTACCCTGGTGCCTCCTGCCCTGCTCCCAGGTGGCTCCCAGGCCCTGGAACTGCTCTGGGAAAGCCCAAAAGAGCTAACACAGACTGGGAGCAGAGTTCAGGAAGCTGCTCCACACCAGGATGGACCAAAGGCAACGGGAGCAGTGAACAGTGAACAGTGAAGATGCTCCCAACTCACCTGCTGGAGAGTGAGCTCGTTGGGAAAAGCACTTTCAATGTCCTCATCCTCGCTGGAGGAGTGCAGGTGGTGGGTGCTCACCTGGGAAAGCACAAACCAGTCAGGGAACCAGGGAAAGCTGGAAAAGCTCCAATGTTCCAGTTCCACCAAAGCCCAAAGTCCTGCCCAGGCAGGAGCTGCCCCAAGGAATCCCAGGGACCAGCTCAGCACCACAGATCAGCTCTGCTGAAGGACTGTTATGAAACATGTCTATGGAAATGCTTTCTACTCTGCCTTGAAGCATTCTTCAGCAAAAGAAGGCAAATGAGAAAAGCCAGGAATATCCCTTTCTTCTGTCAGGGGAAGCCCAGCAGGCATGGAGTGACCAACTCACCAAATCCACCGTGTTCCTCCGGTTTGTCTCCGTCAGCGTCTCCTCCACAAAACTCTCCCACCTGCCCCTGCAGTCCTCGGGCAACTCTGGAACAAAAGGGACACAGAAACCATGGGAGGTCTGAGCCAGCTGAACTCCCTGGGGGCTCACCTGGGCTAAGGACTCACAGCTTCTCTCACCTTGCTGAACAACCCCGAGCAGGGCTCCAGCTGTGCCTGGGACCTCCCATTTCTCCTGGGGACCGGGGCTGCCCTCCTCTCCCTTCCCTCCCAGCCCAGCACAACTGAGAGCACAAAGGTGAGCAGAACTCGAGGGTTGGGACAGGGAAATGGAGAAATAATAAAAGGAGAAAAGAACAGAAGACTGTGCCCCCGGATTGTCACTGCCCAGCTGTGTCCCCTCCCAGCCTGGCAGGGGCTGACCATGGATGGGAAATGTGGAAAATGGAAAATCTTCCTTCCTCCCACCCAAAGCCATGGGTGGACAAAAGCAGTTCTCCAAGTGGGTCCAGTGAGGGCAGGACACAGCCTGGCAATGGGAATATCCCTGGTGAGCACATCTGGGGCCTCTGGGGACACAACCTCGTGTCTCTTTCCTCAGAGAGTCATGGAATCATGGAATGGGGTGGGTTGGAAGGGACCTCAAGGCCCATCCAGCACCACCCCTGCCATGACAGGGACACCTCCCACTGTCCCATCTCAACCTCACTGTGTGAAAACCAGGAGCAGCCAAATGGGGTCTCACCATACTTTAAATGATGGGATATTGTGGGATTTCCCTGGGAACACTTTCCAATGGGAAAGGATCTTGAGGAAATACCTGCAGTGAGCCCTCCCAGGAGCTCCCAAGGGCAATTTTTTCCCTGGAGAGCAGTGAAAAGTGAAGGAGGAGGAGAAGGCTGCAGAGGAGGAGCAGGCTGTACCTTTGATGAAGTCACTGATCTGGGCCTGCATGGGCCCCTTCTCCATGTTGTGCACCACGGCGTTGGCGATGCGGGTCAGGTGCCCCATGTTCCCTCTCCTCCTGCCACCCTCTGCCCTGGAACAGAGAGCAGCCGCTACCCACGGAGCTGGGACACCCATGGACATGGGACACCCATGGAGATGGGACACCCACGGAGCTGGGACAGCCACGGAGCTGGGACACCCACAGAGCCGGGATATCCACAGAGCTGGGACACCCATGGAACCGGGATATCCACGGAGCTGGGGCACCCATGGAGCTGGGACACCCACAGAGCCGGGATATCCACAGAGCTGGGACACCCATGGAGCTGGGACACCCATGGAGCTGGGACACCCATGGAGCTGGGACACCCACAGAACTGGGACACCCATGGAGCTGGGACACCCACGGAACTGGGACACCCATGGAGCTGGGATACCCATGGAGCTGGGACATCCACAGAGCTGGGATACCCATGGAGCTGGGATGGGATGCCCATGGAGCCAGGGTAACTACAGAGCCAGGAAAGTGCCCTGGGAATGGCCCCAGCATTCCTGCCCCACTGGTCACAGCATTCCTGCCCCAATGCCCACAGAATTCCAGCCACAATGGCCACAGCATTCCTGCCCCAATGGTCATAGAATTCCAGCCACAATGGTCACAGCATTCCTGCCCCACTGGCCACAGCATTTCAGCCCCAATGCCCACAGAATTTCAGCCCCAGTGGTCACAGCATTCCTGCCCCAATGCCCACAGCATTCCTGCCCCAATGCCCACAGAATTTCAGCCCCACACAGGGACCAGCCCTGCTCTGGCAGGATGGGCTGAGCTCACCCCCAGGAAGGGACCTTCCCTCATTGTGCCCTGCTCCCTCCTGATCCCTCCTCCTGCTCAGGTAACATGGGAGGGGCTCCAAACAAGGAGCTAAACATGGAAAAGATGCAGGAATAAATCTGATTGTAATTCCCAGGGAAGAAAACTCCTAAAGTTAAGGATCTACAGCACAGCTCCTGGCAGAGCTCCAGGGTGGGACTGGGACTGCAGACTCCCCCAGAACAGCAGACATTCCCATCCAAGCATGGGATAAAAGCAGTTCCCAACACAGAGCCCGAGCAGCCCCGAGTTCCTCTGCTTAAATCCCAATTTTTTTCCTTCCATTCAGATTCTTTCCAGTGTGGTGGTGATTGGAACGCTGGCAGGAAATAGGGATGAGCTCTGGCTCCTTTCTGGTTTAATCAGGAAAACTCCCAAGCAGCACCCAGGGATATTTTTGGTCCTACAGATCTGGGCAAGGAAATGCCCAGCAAAATTCCTTATGTGGACAAGGGACTGTAAAAAGAACCAAAAACCCAAAACTCCAAACCACACCAACAAAAAAGAACTGTAATCCAGATCTCAATCCACCAATTATGGCCTAAACAATTCCAGTGAGACTCCAAAGGCCTTGGAAGCCACCAGCAGCTCAAAATAGAGAGGGAGGACCAAACACTGAGCTGGACACAGAAAATGAAGCCTCTGGAATATTTCCACTTTAATGTTTTAGTTCTTTTAGAATATTTAGCTCTTATCAGCCCAATCAGCACAAAATCCAAGGGGTTTATAAAGCTAAAATAGGAAATTCAGGCCACAAATTCTTGGCCTCCCCAACTTCCAACAGTTTTCTACTCCAGGAAGAATAAAATCGTACATTTAAAACAAACAAACAAGTTTAAAAAGTGAATATTCCGTGGGATTCCCTGAGAAAGCAGGAAAGCAGAAGACTGAGTGTTTGAGATGGGGTGTTGGAACCATCATAAAACCCACCATGCCTTCAAATCCTGTCTGTTTGGGAATTTGCCTTGTCAGCATGCAAACCACCCTGCTCCAAACCCCAACCAAAACCCAAGTCTGTTTGGACACCATTAAAATGGAAATTCTCCAAGAATACTCCCAAGTCAATGTGCAGCCCCAGGCCAGCAATTCCTTACTGGATTTTGTCATTGGCTTCCCAGGCGTCCAATATCCTCTGCACCAGGCAGCACTTCTGGAACAGCTGGGGGAAAAGGGAGAATATTCAGGATTTTCCAGAGAACTGTGGATCCTCCTGCTCCTTCCCTGGCTGCCCCTCAGGAGCTCCAAGCTCAGCCCTTCCCCTGCCCAGCTCCTCCCTGGTTGTTCCCCAGAGGATCCCAGCAGAGCAGCAGCACCTGCAGCATCCCCAGGCTGGATTCCTGCTCCAGCAGCAGGAATTAAAGCTCTGCTGCATTTTCCAGCCACCACACTGAGGCCTGGCCACTCACAGCTGGAATGGTCGTGGTCAGTTTTTTGTCCAAAATTTGTAGTAATTTTTACTTTAAAAAATGGAATTTGAATAATAAATGGAGGTAATTTTGATAAATACCAGGGGATTTACAGGGTCATTAAATGAGGGGAGTTTTAATGGGATGCTGCAAATAAAGGCACAAAAGCAACCACAGCTCCATGAGAACCACTACAAATGGTAATAACAAAGCCCTCTAAAAATAGATAAAAAATAATAATAAAACCCACTACAAATGATAATAAATAATAATAAAACCCACTAAAAACAAATAATAATAAAGCCCACGAAAATTTGATAAGTAATAAAACCAATTTTTAAAGGCAATAAATTATAACAAAACCCACTAAAAATTACATATAAAAATAAATAATAATAAAAAAAATCTACACTGAGACAAGTGCCTGCTGTGGAACAGCCCACCCCAGAGATCTCAGCCCATCTCAGTTCATCTCAGGTGACCCCAGCCCATCCCAGAGATCCCTGGTGATCCAAATCTGATCCCAGAGATCCCTGGTGACCCCAGCCCATCCCAGAGATCCCTGGTGACCCCATCCCCATCCCAGAGATCCCTGGTGACCCCAGCCCATCCCAGGGATCCCTGGTGACCCCAACTCCATTCCCAAGGATCCCTGGTGACCCCAGCCCATCCCAGAGATCCCTGGTGACCCCATCCCCACCCCAGGCACCCCGCCGGCCCCAGCCCAGCCCAGCTCTCACGTGGGTCACCATGAGGCTCTCGGTGGCTCCGGCAGGGGGCTGTGGGTGCTGTGGGTGCTGTGTGTGCTGGGTGGGCTGTGTAGGCTGGGTGTGCTGTGTGTTCTGGGTGTGCTCCGTGTGCTGGGTGTGCTCCGGGTGCTCCGCGGGCTCCGGGGCCGCGCTCCCGCCCGGAGCCTCGTCCTTGCTGCCCGGCTCGCCCGGGCTGGGCTTCCCCTCGTGCGCCGAGTGGGACAGGATGGCTGCTATGGACAGCTCCACTTGGAAATGCAAAAAGTTATTCCACGTGTATTTAAAAAATAAATCCTGGAGGAGAAACGAGAGATGGAAGAGTTTACTCGGGATAAATTTTCCTGGTTTTAATGATATCAGGGATCTTTAGGAATCCTCCCAATTCAACCCACCCCAGGATTCTGGGACTCTGGGATATTAAATTGTTGCCCAAGCTGTTGTTTGATCAAGCAATTCCACTCAAAGAGTTTTCCTGCTACATGTCAGCACCCAGTGCAGGCTGGGCTCTGCATTCCCGGGGTGTTCAGTCTGCTGGGAAATCAGTGAATATTCCCAGTAAATGGAGCACTTAGGAATCCTCTCACACAGCACTCACAGCACACACACACTGAATTAAACAATTGAACTCTGCTGGGGCTCAGTGAAGCCCAGGAAAAACAGGAACTAAACCACTGCTAAGGGTGGAATTAATTCTCTTAAGGCTGCCCAGGTTCTGAAAGGCTTTTTCCAGCCTCAGGGATCCTGGGAGAAAATTAATCTCTCATCATTCCAGGAGCTCACACACACAGCACAGACTGTTTCACACCTTCTCCACAGAACTGAATGGAACTGGAAGCGTGAGGCTCAGTCCAAAACCCCAAACAGCCGGTTTTGGATCACAAAAGCTCCTCCAGGGATCTGCTCCTCGTGGAGCAGGAAAGGGAAATGTCAGGACTTTGGTCCTCTGGTACAAGCCCTGCACAGAAGGGAGCCCAGGTCCCATCCCAGTGCCCCCCAGACTCACAAGTAACAAGTCCATGGTGCCGAGGCGGCAGAGCTCGTGGTTGATGCTGGGCGTGTTGGCGTGCAGCAGCGCCGCGATCAGCCGCGAGCCGTGCAGCCGCGCGTTCCCCAGCGGCTCCTCCAGCACCCCCAGCGTGGTCAGGATGGCCGGTTTCTGTGGGCAGGGAGGCACTCAGGGCAGGACAGGGCTCCACAGCACACCTGCACCAGGCTGCTACAGGGCTGTAAACCCAGCCACAGCAATCCCACCTCACCCGGGGCAAGAGCTGTAAATCCAACCATGGCAATCCCACCTCACCAGGGACAAGAGCTTCCCATGGAGGGGACAGAGCCATAAACCCAACCATGGCAATCCCACCTCACCAGGGACAAGAGCTTCCCACAGAGGGGACAGAGCTGTAAACCCAACCATGGCAATCCCACCTCACCAGGGGCAAGAGCTTCCCATGGAGGGGACAGAGCTGTAAACCCAACCATGGCAATCCCACCTCACCGGGGACAAGAGCTTCCCATGGAGGGGACAGAGCCATAAATCCAACCACAGCAATCCCACCTCACCAGGGACAAGAGCTTCCCATGGAGGGGACAGAGCCCAGCAACCCTGCACTGCCCAGGGAGGGCCCGAGTCCCCAGTTCTGCAGGCATCCCAATCTCAGCTGGACGTGTCCCTGTGTCATCCACTCCAGGTGACCCTGTCCTGCACGGAGTAGTGCTGGATGATCCCTAACAACCCCAGCTGTTCTGGAATTCCCAGATTTAACAGAACCCACCCATTTCAGGAATGTTCTCAGCAGAGAAACCTAAACCACCTTCCCAAGAGGATGGTTCTGGGGTTACTGGGAGATTTAACTTCCAAATCAGAAGATTAAAATCCAACTATCCACTGAAAGTTTCTTCCTCTCCATCCCTTCCCATCTCCCCTCAATGCCCCAGTCCCAAAGATTTCCCTGAACACAGCCCTCAGACTCCTGCTGCTATCCCTGCACGCCTGATTTAGAGGATTTGGTGTGGATTTCCCCTCCCAGGCCCCGTGCCCGGGCTGGAGCTGAGTGCCAGGAGTGCTGGCAGTACCTTGGGCGGGCACAGCAGCAGCTGGTGGAAGTCCTTGAGCCGGGGCTCGATGCCGTGCAAGATGCTGCTGTTGACAGTGTAAGACCTCTCGAATCCCTGAGTGTACGAGTCCATCAGGCCTTCCACCCTGAGGGAACACCAGGATTCACTCGGAGTCACTCACCATTCCCTCCTCCCATTGTGAACAAACAAGTGATACCAGGGTGCTCAAGGTCCCTCCCAGCCCAGTCTGTCCTGGGATTCTGGGACTGTATGATTTTAAACCAGAGCCCAACCCGATGTTTAATCAGCAATTCCACTAAAACCATTTTCCTTCTACACTTCCTGCATTCCATCTTCCTCCTCCTGGGGTCCAGAACTGCCCCCACTATCCAGAGGTGGAGATTTTGTTAAAGAGCCTCCAGTCACACTGGCCATGTCAGTGGTTTTCTCTTAAAAAATGAGGATGAAAAATAGTAATATTCAGCTCCTGAAAAGATTTCCATACCTGCACAGCATTGATCTTATTGTATTAGTTATTTCTATTATTTATTATCCTGTATTAGTTAATATTGGTATAATTTCCCAGGTGTTGCTCACACAACCAAACCTGTGCCAAGCTCAGGACGAGCTGAGCAGAAATAACCTCCCAGCAGAGCTGGCAAACCAAACATTCCCAAAGTGCTTCCTGGGGTTCCAAACTCCCAAACACTTCCAAAGAAAATGGCTCAGCAACAGCTACCTAACAAATGTCTGTTCCTCCCACTGTCCCAGGCTGCTCCCAGCCCCAGTGTTCAGCCTTGGACACTGCCAGGGATCCAGGGGCAGCAGGGTCTGCCCACTCTCCCAGCCAGGAATTCCCTCCCAATGTCCCATCTACAACTCCCATATTCCAGCCTGAAGCCATTCCCTGTGTCTGGGCAGTGCCTTTCCCTTTGTGCCCCCAGCCCAGCCTGGAGCCCCCGGTGATCCCGGTAATCCTGGTGATCCCAATGAACCCGGTAATCCCAGTAATCCCAGTGATCCCAGTGATCCCGGTAATCCCAGTGATCCCAGTAATCCTGGTGATCCCAATGATCCCGGTAATCCCAGTGATCCCGGTAATTCCAGCGATCCTCGTGATCCCAGTAATCCCAGTGATCCTGGTGATCCCAGTGACCCTGGTAATTCCAGTAATCCCAGTGATCTCAGTGATCCTGGTGATCCCAACAATCCTGGTGATCCCAGTGATACCAGTTATCCAGGTAATCCCAGTGACCTGGTGATCCCAGCAATCCTGCTAATCCCGGCAATCCCAGTGAATTTGGTAATCCCAGTGATCCCAGTGATCCTAGCAACCCCAGTGATCCTGATAACCCCGGTAATCCTGGTAATCTCGGTAATCCCAGCAGTCCCAGTGATCCCAGTGCCCCAGTGATCCTGGTAATCCTAGCAGTCCCAGTGATCCCGGCAATGTCAGCGATCCCAGTGATCCCAATAATCCCAGTGACCCTGGCAATCCCAGTGATCCCAGTGACCCTGGAGATCCCAGCGATCCTGGTAATCCCGGTAATCCTGGCAGTCCCAGTGATCCCAGTGACCCCGGTGATCCTGGTGATCCCAGTGACCCTGGAGACCCCAGTAATCCCAGAGACCCCAGCAATCCCAGTGACCCTGGCAATCCCAGTGACCCTGGCAATCCCAGCAGTCCCAGTGACCCTGGCAATCCCAGTGACCCCGGCAATCCCGGCAGTCCCGGCAGTCCCAGCAATCCCAGTGACCCCGGCAATCCCGGCAGTCCCGGCAATCCCAGCAGTCCCAGCAATCCCAGCAGTCCCAGCAATCCCGGCGGTCGCGGCTCACCCGGAGCGCCGCGTTTCCAGCAGCGTCAGGAGCACCTGTGTTCCGTTGACGATGCAGGCCTCGCTCTGCTCCCCGTCGAACATGTTCCTGAGGAGCTGCTCCACGCACTCCTGCCTGGGGACACAGGGCTCACTCACACGGGGCTGCGCCCGCCGGGCACCGCCGGGCACCCGCCGAGGGCAAGGGAAGATCCCGCTGCTCCCACAGCTCCGTGCCGCACCAAGGAATGACGGGTGGCACCAACAGGAGCCTGAGGCCGGCCCTGCTCCCAGCTCACACAATCCCTGGGTTGGGAGAGCCCTCCAAGGCCATGGAGCCCACCCAGTGCCACATCCAGGCTGGTCAAACACCCCCAGGGCTGGTGACTGCACCACCTCCCCGGGCAGCCACTGCAGAACTTTCTCCCCCTTGCTGGAAAAGCTTTTTCCTGCTCTCCAAGCTGAATTTCCCTTGGCCCAGCTGTGGGTTCTGTCAGTTGTTGCTCCAGTTCCTGCAGCTCCTGTTCCCCACCACATCCCAGCTCTGTCCCTCAGGGACAGCTCCCCAAAATCCAGCCCTCAGGAAGTCCCTTCCCTTTTCCTGTTTCCCCAGTCCCACATTCAGCCAAATCCAGCATCCCTGGAGTTCACAGCCCAATCCTGACTATTTTCTAACATTCCAAAAACTCTCCTTTCCATGGGTATAAATAAAATATGAGACAAAAATGTAAAAACAGCTGAATAATTCATGAGGGAGGATTATTTGAATAAGGAGCATCTAAATACCCTCTGTCATCAGAGCAGGGGAGGCAGAGGCAGAAAAAGGAGGCAATTTTCTGTAATGAACCAAATTCCCTTTATTGCACCCAGCCAGCAGCTCCTGAACCTGGATTTGGGGCTCATTCCCTGATCCCACCTCCTTCATGCTCATCATTCATTCCTGACTCAGGGATGACAGAAGTTATCCAAAAGCCAAAGGTCACTGTAGTGCTGGGAAAATTGGTCAGGAAGGGTAGTGAGCTTTGTGACCTTCAGCAGAAAGGGAAGAGGAGTAAGAGAACCCCTCTGCCCAGAATGCTCCTTTATTTTGAGCAGGAATTCTGGAGATGGTTCCTGGAAGTGCAGGGTCCCACAGCCCTCTCCAAAACTACAAAGAAAGCCTAAAATTACCAAAAAAGTCTCTAAGTACCATGTCATCCATGGTCATCACCCCTGCCACTGCAGGGAACCACAGCCCTCATTAAAGGTCCTGGGATCCCTCTGAGACCCCTGAAGGAGCTGTGAGGTGCCCCCACAACCCTCCCTTCTCCAGGTTGGAATTCCTTGGGTTTCTGCCTCAGCCTGGATCAGGCTGGGAGCTTTGGGCTCCCTGACCCCCTCTGCTGTCTCTGGACAGAGCCCCAAGCCCCAGAACACTGAAGAGGCCATTCAGAGCTGCCCCAGCTCCAGAGGAACAGCCCTGCTCTGCCTGCTGCCTGCACAGCGATCCGGGAGCCACTCCCAGTGCCCCCAGTGCCCCCAGTGCCCCCAGTGCCCCCAGTGCCCCCAGCACTCACGATTCCAGTGCTGTGAGAAGTGGATCTGGCTCCGGGACATCCTGCAGCTGAGTGCTCTGGTCTCTGCTCAGCCTGATGATGTCACACAGGGTCTGGGAAGCGTTGGATTGCCTCTGGAAACGGGACAGGAGCAGCGTCAGCGCCGGGGCCGAGGCTGGCAATGCTCTGGCTGGGACCAACCCCACTCCTGCTGCCCTGGAGTCACTCAGGGCTGCACACTCCTGGAGCTGCAGCATCAACAGGCTTTGCACTCAGAGGAGATTGGCCCAATCGTGAGCATCAAGAGCAGTTCAGGAGCTCAGGGGTGAGGATTCCTTTTTCTCTCCTCAATCCTCTAATCTGCACATGTGCAACACAAACATCCCATCCTTCCTCCCACTGCTCAGCTTTCCTGCTTGAGAAAACCCTTCACCATTTAATCCCTGGGATTTCAAAGGCTTTCCAGGGGTGTTTGAGGAATTCATCCTCCACTTCTGGCCATCAGAAGCCTCTCTGGAGCTGCTGTACCTCAGCATCTGCTCCAACACAAATCCAATCCATGGGGATGTTCCCAGTTTTACCCTCACAGAGGGAAGTTTGCCTGGGATGAGCTGAGGGAACTGGGCTCAGAGAACTGAATTTTCTGGACTTTACAACTGAACTCCTACTTGGGGCTAGAAAGATATGAAAATGGCATAAAGTGGCTGATTTTAAAGGACCTTCCAGGAACAGTAGGTTCCTCCCTAACCCAGGGAAATCCCCACTGTCTGTAGGACTGAGAAATCTGAGGCAGCAGAACCAAGACATTTGGAGTGAAATAAGTCAAAAGCAGATGAAACCACTTCAACTCCCCTCATCTGGAGCTGAGCAGAAGATGGGACATCCCAAGGCCATGCCCGTGGCTCCTCCACAGGTCACCAGGACAAGGCAAACAGAAATCCCCCAGACCCTGCAGGACCCAGCCCCCAAATCCCAGCCCTGGTGCCACTCACATCCTCATCCTGGCTCGAGTGGATCAGCTCCACCAGTCTCTCGATAATCCTGGCTTCATGCAGCCACTGCAGGGAAAAGAGCAGCAGAGAAAATCCTCCATGGGTGTCTGACAACTCAGAGCAAGAGGGGTTCTGGGGAGCTCTGCAGGAAGGGGAAGCCCTTCCTTCCCTCTCTGAGGCAGGGACAGGGATGGATTCAGATCTGCATCAGCAGGGATGGGGATGGATCTGGGTTTGCATCCTGCCATGGAGCCAACACACAGGCCCCTGTGGAGAACATGGAGTGCTCCAGGGACAAACAGCCTCATCTGAGCAGCGGTGGCAGAACCCCACCAGAACCCCACCACCTTCTCCCAGCAGCTCCTGTGCTTCCTGCTGCTCACACCCAGCAACACCACCTCCTGCCAGATGTTGGAACAGCTGTCACTGCACCTTCACCCTGCTCCACAACTTCCTGTTCTCCATGCAAACCATTCCCTATCCCCCTTTCTGGCCCAGGCAAACCAGGAACATCTCTCCAAGGGCTCCCTGCCACTCCTCCCTCCCAGCCCCACCTGCAGGCTCAGCCCCTCATCTCCACCCATTTCCACTCACACCCCACTCCTGCTCCAGGAAAACTGCTGCACGTGTGACATCCCCCAGACTCATCCCAGCAACACCCAAACTCAGCTGTCTGGGAAATGAGTGAAGTTCCATGACAAGGAAAAACATTTCCTGGGATGAGTCTGGAGCCCCTCTGCTCCTGAGCCTGGTTGGGAGAGCCTGGGAGAGGAAAAGGATCCAGGGAGAGCTCAGAGCCCCTGGCAGGGCCTGCAGGGGCTCCAGGAGAGCTGCAGAGGGACTGGGGACAAGGCCTGCAGGGACAGCACCCAGGGAATGGCTCCCAGTGCCAGAGGCAGCCATGGATGGGATCTTGGCAATGAGGAATTGCTGGCTGGGCTGCAATTGCCAGAGCAGCTGGGGCTGCCCCTGATCCCTGGCAGTGCCCAAGGCCAGGCTGGGCACTGGGGCTGGAGCAGCCTGGCACAGTGGGAGGTGTCCCTGCCACTGCAGGGGCTCTGGGGTCCCTGCCCACCCAAACCATTCCAGGATTCCTTGACTCTATGATTCCTTGAACATGGTAAGGAATTACACTAATTACTGTCCCAATCAATGTCTGAATTTCTGAACACTGGGAGAACACAGTTTCCCTTTCTCCAAGCTCTCCAGCTGGAGTAAAGAGAGGTTACTGCATGGAAAAACGAGTGGGAGCCCCTCTGCTGCCAGGAGTGACCCAGGCTGCTGCCCTGGAGCCACACCGGGGCTGAGGGACCCCGAGGAGTGACCCCAGCCCTGGGAACAGGATCTGCTGCTGGGATGCAGCACCCACAGAGCCCGTGTGTCCCCGGGCAGCAGGGACAGGGCTGGGAAGGGACAGCCCTCACGTTGAGCACGTCCTGGCGCAGCGCCGTGGGCTCCACGCAGCTGATGAGGCGCAGCAGCAGGTCCATCATGGCAGAGGTGTCGATGTGCTTTAGCACCAGGCTCAGGAACTTGTCCTTTTTCCTCAAAAATGAGATCACCTGTGGAAACAGGAGCCTGCATCACTGCCAGCGGGATACACAGCTCCCTCACAGCTCCCTCACAAATCCCCCACAGCTCCCTCACAAATCCCCCACAGCTCCCCCACAGCTCCCTCACAAATCCCCCACAACTCTCCCACAGCTCCCTCACAAATCCCCCACAATTCCCCTTCAACTCTCCCACAGATTCACCTCAACTCCCTCACAGCTCCCAGAGCTTCTCCTTTGTGTCTCAACCACCGACCTTGGCCTGGGAACTCTCCAGGGAACAAGGGAATAATTCTTATTCCAAGGCAACACCAAATCAGATTTTTTCAGCCAACTTTTCTCCCCTCTGTGCCACAGAGAATCCCAATGCCATGGAAATAAGTGAAGCTGGGGAATTTTCCTTTCCTCTCAAGCTCCCTACCAGAGAGCATTTACAGCCCTGGTATTTACAGGGATTTGAGTATTCCTGAATCCCTGTTCAGCCCATGCCTCAGCACTTCTTCCATAAGGATGAGGCTGAGGCCTTGTTTAAGGATTGGGATGGCTCTGATGATCCTCAAAATGCCTTGGCATGAAAAGTGAAGCTTTAGCTGTGCCATGGGAATACCCCAGCCCTGGCAGATCCCAACCAAAAACTCTGGGAAGAGTCTGTCCACAGCAGCATGTCCCTGCACTGAGGAATGCTGAGAACTTTCCAGAGACCCCATTTCACCTCCAGCCTTAAACCCAAGTGCAGGAGCACCACGAGCTCTCAGCAAGGACGGAGCACAGGGAGCACCACGAGCTCACAGCAAGGACGGAGCACAGGGAGCACCACGAGCTCTCAGCAAGGACGGAGCACGGGCAGTGCCAGGGAATTCCCTGGATCAGGACAGCCATCCCCACCATGCCCACCTGCTCTGTTTTCCGTGCAATGAGGTTCCCGATGGTCTTGCTGAAGAAGCTGGCGAGGAGGGGGTTCAGGGGGGGCTCGTGGTCCAGGAAGTCGTAGAGGATGTTGAGCAGGGTCTCGTCCCCGCCCAGTTTGTCGTTGATCTGCGGCACGTCCGAGGTCAGCAGCTCGCAGGCCGTGTTGGGATACCTGCAGGGACACAGCCACAGCCACCAGGGGTGAGATGGAACCCTGCAGATCTGCCCTCCACACGGGAATGAAGGAATTCATGCCTGGCAGGGTGGGCAGGGCCTGGCACACGTGCCCAGAGCAGCTGGGGCTGCCCCTGATCCCTGGCAGTGCCCAAGGCCAGGCTGGGCACTGGGACAGTGGGAGGTGTCCCTGCCATGGCAGGGGTGGCACTGCAAGGGCTCTGGGGTCCCTCCCACCCAGCCCATCCCATGACTGATTCCCTCTGGTGAGGACACTTGTCCCACAGTGGGTTATCAGTGATTTGTGACCACGCCAGGTTTCTACACCAGGATCTTTCCCAATCTCTGCATTCCCTACAAGCCACTTCCAGGCCAGCTGGGAGCTCTGACCCTTTCCCTGCACCATTCCCTTCCCCAGCAGCCTCCTCCTGTTCCTGCAGTTCCAGCCCTGGAGGTTCCAAAAGCCCCTCAGGCCCTGCTGCTGCTGTTCCAGCCTTGGTGCTGCCCAAGGAGCTGAGGCTGAGGATGTCACTGTCACCACCACAGAGGGACCTTCCAGCCCTTCCATCCCTTACACCCCTGAAGGGACACCACGATTCTTTTCTCCTTTTCCTGGCTCATTCCATGCACAAAACATCCACAATTCCTAAAGATCTGTGTGTGGAGCCTCCCTGGGATACACATCCCATGGACAGGGAGAAATGGGGAGCTCTCCCTGTCCCAGCAGGTTCTGTCCCTGCAGCTCCCACAGCCCCAGGTCTGGTCCAACCCCTCACCATTCCTGTTCTGGCATCACATGCCAGCCCTGGAGGTTCCCAGGCTGCAGGGACCTCACCTCAGCCAAACTCCCCCTCTGACCCTGGCAAGCTGAGCTTCCCTCAGCCCTGGGCTCAGCAGCTCACTGGCAGATCCAAGACTCACACTCTCCTTTCCTCCTTCAGGTGTTTCATTCCACAAGTTCTGCTTGGATGAGGATTTATTGGGGAGATTTCCTCTTTGCAATTTCCCCTCTGAACTTTATGAACCTCCATCCCACTGTTCCAGGGATAAAGCCCTTGGATGATCCCCTCTCCATGCATCCCCAGCCCCAGATCCTTCCAAAGCTATCACGTTTCTCCCTGTTCCACTTCACCAACTTTTATAACCTTTTCTGAAGAGCCAAAGTGGGATTCCATCTGGATTTACACAGAGTCCGTTCTTCCTGCTCAGCCTTTATTTATCCTAAAAGCTTCCCTGGTTTCTAATGAGCTCAATCCCTCCTTCCCCTCTCCAGGCTTTGGAGAAGATTCTGAGTCTGCTCTGCCTGGGAGTCCCAAGAGCTGCCAAGAAAATGCTCCATGAACATCAGCCCTCGGTGTCCCAGCAGGAATTTCCTTCTTGAAACCTCCGTCCTTGTGCCCCCTTCCCACATTCTTCACCTGTTTGATAACAACCAGGGAATCCTGGCATGGTTTGGGTGGGAAGGGACCCCAGAGCCCCCCAGTGCCACCCCTGCCATGGCAGGGACAACCTCCCACTGTCCCATCTGCTCCAGCCCCAGTGCCCAGCCTGGCCTTGGGCACTGCCAGGGATCAGGGGCAGCCCCAGCTGCTCCGGCAGTTCCAGCCCAGCCAGGAATTCCTCATTGCCAAGATCCCATCCATGGCTGCCCTCTGGCACTGGGAGCCATTCCCTGGGTGCTGTCCCTGCAGGCCTTGTCCCCAGTCCCTCTGCAGCTCTCCTGGAGCCCCTGCAGGCCCTGCAGTGTGCTGGAAGCTCTCCCTGAACCCTTCCCTTCTGCAGGTGAGCTCCCCCAGCTCTCCCAGGCTCTCCAGAGCAGAGGGGCTCCAGCCCTGTCCTTCAGCTGCTGGCCCCAGGGCTGACACAGCTCTGCAGGTGGGTCCCAAATTCACCCTTCAGAGCAGGATCCCTGCACAGCAGCCACAGGATATTCCAAGTTATTATCCCACATCCTCCTGGGCATTCACTCACCTGGGAACAGCCACCCCACACCATTATCAACTCTTACCCAAAACCACACCTGAACGTGGCACTTGTGTGGCTTTCCACCAACCCCAGCCCTGATCCATCCCCACCAGGAAAAACCTGCCCAGTTTCATTTATTTACAGTCAGAGCAGCCTTTTATTTTTATATAAACTTCACAAAAGAAAACAAACTCCCCAAACCCAATTGTCAATATTTTTGAGTATACATTGGGTTAAAAATACATAAACACAACTCTGGTGAAGAGAAAACCCCTGTGAGGAGCTCAGCGTGGTCTGAGCAGAGGCAGGGCCTGCCCAGAGCTGTGATTCCTAAAATCAGCAGGATCTGGACATGCAGCACACTGAAAACACCCCAGATTTTATTCATTTCCCAGCTCACTTTGTTCTGTGGGATTGGAAACCCATTGAGTTCAGAGCTTTCTACCTCTTGTGCTTCCCTTTCCTATAAAAACCTATTCAGGGGGCTTTGGATTTTGAGG
Organism: Geothlypis trichas; assembly: GCA_009764595.1. Taxonomy (NCBI): domain Eukaryota; kingdom Metazoa; phylum Chordata; class Aves; order Passeriformes; family Parulidae; genus Geothlypis; species Geothlypis trichas. The sequence continues at coordinate 74,011,227 of CM019904.1, read as the reverse complement.
GAACAGCAGATTTTTTGAGACAGGACTATTTTTTTACATTATTTCAGATTTGACTATTTGAGATATTGTTTATGGTTTTTTTGAGACATTATTTGAAATACGAATTTTTTTGGAGACCAACTCAATGTCAGACCATCAAAACCAACCCAATTCCCTCCAAGCCCCAGTGGCTGGGCTGGCCAGGGGGCAGGGATGCAATACCTACTTGAATCGGACCTTCTCGTCCATGTCCACGGGGGGCTCGTGGGTGATGAGGGTGACCAGCTGCTCCATGCAGTGCTGCTGGCACAGGAAGTCCAGCAGCCGCCGGTTCTGGGCCTTGCATTCCTGCAGGACGTCATCCTCGTCCATCAGCTCCTCCAGGGTCACATCCTCCTTGTCCAGCAGCTTGTCCACGTGTGACGTTGTGTTCAAATCAAACTTCCAGAACATGGTGATGGGACACGACTGGCTGGGGGGGAAAGCACGGGTTACTGCTGCAGCCCTGCTGTGCAGGACAGGGCATGGCTGAGGGCAGAGCTCTGAGAGCAGGGAGTGCCACCATGAACCCACCCACTGCCACCCTGTCCCCAGGTGCCACCTCATCACATTTATAGAACACATCCAGGGATGAGGACTCCACCCCATCCAGTGCTTTCCAACCCTCCTGGGGAAGGAATTGTCCCCAAAATCCCCCCTGAGATGCCCTGGCCCAGCCTGAGGCCGTTCCCTCTGCTCCTGTCCCTGTTCCCTGCACTGTCCCTTCCTGGCAGGGACTTGTGCAGAGCCACCAGGGCCCCCTGAGCCTCCTTTGCTCCAGCCTCAGCCCCTTCCCAGCTCCCTCAGCCCCTCCTGGTTCTCCAGACCCTTCCCAGCTCCCTCAGCCCCTCCTGGTTCTCCAGACCCTTCCCAGCTCCCTCAGCCCCTCCTGGTTCTCCAGCCCCTTCCCAGCTCCCCCAGCCCCTTCCCAGCCCCATTCCCTGGACATGCTCCAGCCCCTCAGGGTCATTCCTGGGGCACTGCCCTTTGAATCCCCCATTTCCATGCACTCCTACCCCAACCCTAGTTTGGCCTTTTGTTATCCCCATTTTTCTCTATGTGAGTTCTATTAATGATATTTTTCTAATTTGCTTTCCTAATACCTGAAATTTTGGAAAAGCTCTGAGTTACACCAAAGCAAGGCACTGTTCAGACCACTGCTAGGAGACTCTTCCAGGGCTCTCTTCCTCTGGCTTAACACTTCCCCTTCCAATTCTGCCCTTCACCATCTCACCTCAGCTCCTCAACAACCCTTCACAGTCCTGTTCTGGCCACAGCACCAGGTACAGAATTCATGGAATCCTGGAATGGTTTGGGTGGGAGGGACCCCAGAGCCCCCCAGTGCCACCCCTGCCATGGCAGGGACACCTCCCACTGTCCCATCTGCTCCAGCCCCAGTGCCCAGCCTGGCCTTGGGCACTGCAGGGATCAGGGGCAGCCCCAGCTGCTCTGGCAATTGCAGCCCAGCCAGGAATTCCTCATTGCCAAGATCCCATCCATGGCTGCCCTCTGGCACTGGGAGCCATTCCCTGGGTGCTGTCCCTGCAGCGTCCCCTGTCCCTGTGCAGCCATTAACACAAACAGCAGGCAGTGGCTGTCCCTCCCAGGGACACAGGGCACACAGCCCCCTCTGCACACACCCTGGGCAGTGCCAGCCCTGGCTCTCACACTCTGCACAGGCAGCCCTGGGCTGGGCTGTGTCCCTGTGCCACATTCCCAGATGATCCAGCAGCCCCACGTGATTCCATACCCGGGATCACAAGGCTGTTTTTAACCTAACCCACATCCCCATTTCCACACACAGAACTCTCTCCATCCATTCCTTTGGCTTTTTCCAGCATCCAACAATGTCCCTGTGCCTGATCCTCTGCTGGTCTCACTCTGCATCCCCTCAGCTACAGGACAGCCTGGACATTGTCTCCTAAAAGCCCATTGTCCCCCAGGAATGACACTGAGGGGCTCTGCCTTCCAGCCACCAGAGCAGGGCTCTGCAAACAGCTGAAGACCCCAATCTTTTCATTAGATTTTAAATCTCTCAGTTCTTCATGGTGAAACTTTCAGAGTGAGTCTTCAAGTGAAGCATTCACAGACACAGGACATGGATCAGAGGGAAAACTGAGTTTGTTTTACACATCAGGATTTTCCCACCCAGAATCCTGGGGGCAGCTCAGGAGAGCCCTGGAGGGGCTGCAGTGTCCAGGGAATGGGGCTGGGGAGGGAATGGAGCCCCAGGAGGGGCTGAGGGAGCTGGGAAGGGGCTGAGCCTGGAGCAAAGGAGGCTCAGGGGGCCCTGGTGGCTCTGCACAAGTCCCTGCCAGGAGGGGACAGCCCAGGGAACAGGGACAGGAGCAGAGGGAACGGCCTCAGGCTGGGCCAGGGCAGCTCAGGGTGGGCACAGCAGGAATTTCCCCATGGAATGGGGGTCAGGCCTTGGCAGGGGCTGCCCAGGGAGCTTTGGGGTGCCCATCCCTGGAGGTGTCCCAGGAACTCCTGGAGGTGGCACTCAGGGCTCTGGGCTGGGGACACGTGGGGGTCAGGCACAAATGTGGCTGGATGGGCTGAGAGGGCTTCTCCAAGGCCAGGGATTTTGGGATTCTAGCACTGAATTTTGGAGTTGGGAGCAGCCATCTGAATGTTCAACCTACGTGACACTGCAGTGACAGCACTGCTGGGCTCGGTGTGTTCTCACAAACTGTTCTTTGGGTATTTTTAACCATCTCTGCTTGGTTATAATTTCACCGAGGGAAAATCTGGCACCAGAGGCCTTCAGTGAAGGAGGTCTGGGGGCTCAGTCAGCCCAAATGCAGAAATATTCCTTCCATTGGTGTGGGATCCACACAGAATTCTCACCTTCCAAACTGACACCCATTGTAATCCTGGCGATTCCACAGCTTTCCTGAGCTTGTTATACATCTCCAGGGAAAGCAGCCTGACCTTCCTGTCAGAGTGGAGAGGGGCTGGAACTGCCCCTGCATCCCTGGCAGTGCCCAAGGCCAGGCTGGGCACTGGGGCTGGAGCAGATGGGACAGTGGGAGGTGTCCCTGCCATGGCAGGGGTGGCACTGGGGGGCTCTGGGGTTCCTGCCCACCCAAGCCATTCCAGAACTCTCTGATTCCATGGCATTTGCTACTTCTCTCATCTCAGGGCTTAAATTTAGGTCACTCTTGCCACCAGCAAAGCAGAGCTGTTTCCCTTTTTCAGGTGGACACTCCCAGCCCTCCCCAGGCTGATTTCACTTCTGGAATATCCAATGAGCCACGAGGGCTGCAGGAGGCAGCTCTGTGTCAGTGCCTGCTGTGGGGCTGAGCTGCATTCCAGGGAGCATCTCCAGCCCCACACAGGGGAATTCCAGTGTCCCCCAAGCCCTGAGTTTGTCACCAAGGCTGTGGGACAGCTCATCACCAACAGCAATCACAGATCCTCTCGTGGGCACCACAGCTCAGGGCATCCTGGCATGGCTGGGTGGGAGGGACCCCAGAGCCCCCCAGTGCCACCCTGCCATGGCAGGGACACCTCCCACTGTCCCATCTGCTCCAGCCCCAGTGCCCAGCCTGGCCTTGGGCACTGCAGGGATCAGGGGCAGCCCCAGCTGCTCTGGGCACCTGTGCCAGGCCCTGCCCACCCTGCCAGGCAGGAATTCCTCACTGCCAGGATCCCATCCAGCCCTGCCCACCCAGCCCAAGGCACAGGGAAGGTGATTGCTGCAGGTGTGGCTTTGGGTCCCTACTGGATTGAAGCCCCCCTGACCCAGCACTGCAGCCCCAGTTTCCAGTCATAAATGAATTCCTACTGATGATAAGAACAGTGTTGGGGTGTTTCAATTCTGGGACAATGCAGGAGATATTTAATCTCCCTGCTCCAACACAGAATTCCAAGACTAACAAACCCTGCCTCCTCAGGGCTGGGAATATTCAACTCCCTGCCATCAGAATTCCAGCTGAGTTCATAGAAAGCTCCAACAAGTAATGCACCTGCTGTTAAAAATCCCAAACCAGTGATCTCTTTTGCCACCTCTGCTCTGCTCTGTTCTTTTTCTTCTTCTCCATCTGCTCAGGAGCTGGGAGGGGAATCATATTTTATTTTATTTTGGTTATGTTGTTTTGTGTTATTTTATTTTATTGTATTGTATTTTGTTTCACTTTCCCCCCTCCCCAGAGCCGTGTCCTGGACAGTACCTGCCCCAGAGTTGCTCCTTTGCATAAAGGACAAAAATCAATGTTTTACACAGAATGTTCTGAGCCCCAGGAGCTCCTGGCTGGGAATTCCAATGGGGAATTTGTCCTTTAATTATTTATTTTTCATGGATGATCACCCAGCCTCCTGCTGCCAGCAGCTCCAGGAAACCACAGCTGCCTTTGGGGACTGCAGTGGGAACAGCAGGGAAGGGACCTGGGGACACGGAGCTGGGGACAGGGTCAGAGTCAGGTGAGTCCAAAGGGACCTGGGGACACGGAGCTGGGGACAGGGTCAGAGTCAGGTGACCCCAAAGGGACCTGGGGACATGGAGCTGGGGACAGGGTCAGTGTCAGGTGACCCCAAAGGGACCTGGGGGTGTGGAGCTGGGGACAGGGTCAGAGTCAGGAGACCCCAAAGGGACCTGGGGGTGTGGACTGGGGACAGGGTCAGAGTCAGGAGACCCCAAAGGGACCTGGGGGTGTGGACTGGGGACAGGGTCAGAGTCAGGAGACCCCAAAGGGACCTGGGGACATGGAGCTGGGGACAGGGTCAGTGTCAGGTGACCCCAAAGGGATCTGGGGATATGGAGCTGGGGACAGGGTCAGTGTCAGGTGAGTCCAAAGGGATCTGGGGATATGGAGCTGGGGACAGGGTCAGTGTCAGGTGACCCCAAAGGGACCTGGGGACAGAGTCAGACTCAGGTGACCCCAAAGGGACCTGGGGACATGGAGCTGGGGACAGGGTCAGAGTCAGGTGACCCCAAAGGGACCTGGGGACAGGGTCAGAGTCAGGTGAGTCCAAAGGGACCTGGGGGTGTGGAGCTGGGGACAGAGTTAGAGTCAGGTGACCCCAAAGGGACCTGGGGACATGGAGCTGGGGACAGGGTCAGAGTCAGGTGACTCCAAGGGGACCCAGGCCATGGTGCTGGTGTCAGGGTCACTCCCAGGTGACTCCAAGGGGACCCAGGCTGTGGTCCCCGTGCCAGGGTCACTCCCAGGTGACTCCAAGGGGACCCAGGCTGTGGTGTTGGTGCCAGGGTCACTCTCAGGTGACTCCAAGGGGACCCAGGCCATGGTCCCCGTGCCAGGGTCACCCCCAGGTGACTCCAAGGGGACCCAGGCTGTGGTCCCCGTGCCAGGGTCACCCCCAGGTGACTCCAAGGGGACCCAGGCCATGGTCCCCGTGCCAGGGTCACCTCCAGGTGCCTTTCCCAGCCCTGATCCCACAGCTCCAGCAGTACCAGCCCTGGGTTGTTCTCATTTCTCCCAGGGTTATTCCCAGCCCATCCTGTGTCACCAAGGGCCCCTGAGCCCCAGCAAACACACACAGAGAACACCCACAGCATTCCCAGCCTTTCCAGAAGGTTCTGTGCACCCAGGGCCAGGAAAGGGCACACAGAGGGGCAGGAACCCCCAGGAACTGCTCCTGGAAATCAGGACAGCATCCCCAGGATTTCCTGATGGTTTAGGCCCATTTAAATCATTCCTGCTAAAATAAAACACTGAATGTTTTTTCTAGGTGGGGGCACAGGGAAGTGCTGAAGGAGGGACATTCCCAAAAAGAGTCCTGGGATCCTCCCAGCATCCCAGTAACACCCAGTACAAAATCCCAAAGCCAACCCCAACTCCAGCAGCTCTGGCCCAGCTGAACAGGTCCCAGTTCCATCCAGGCTGGATTTCAGCCTGGACAGACACAGATTCCTGATGGCAATTTCAAGCTTATTCTTTTTTTGCTAGGTTTTAATACAAAATCTCCCCTATTTCCTCCATAAGAATAAATAATTTTAAGCTTTGCTGCACAAAACAACAAAAAATACCCCAAATGCAGGGAATTCCCTCCAATTCCAGTATGGGAAGAAGTCTGGAGAACACCAGGACCACACATCCATCCAAGAACTCTCCACCTTTAATTCCAGTTATCCAGTAGCAGTTATCCCAGCTCCAGGGAATAAAATCTCATTTTACTGAACCTGCTGAACGTGAACCCCCAAATCAGCTTTTCCAGTTCCAGCCCTGGAAAATCCACCTGGAAAACACAGATGGACAAGGCCAGGCTGAGCAATGGCTCAGCTAATTCCCACTGAAGGGCTGGGCAGGGAATTCCCAAAGAGCTTTGGAGCAAATCTCCCTCCTTTGGTGACCCAGCAGCCAGAGGAAAGGGAAGAAATGAATCAACACAAATTGGAAAGAGGAGAAGGCAGATCCCAAACCAGGGGGGCTGGCAGTGACCCCAGAAGGATCACTGTCCCCAAGGGAACAGCAGGGGAGCTGGCAGTGACCCCAGAAGGATCACTGTCCCCAAGAGGAACAGCAGGGGAGCTGGCAGTGACCCCAGAAGGATCACTGTCCCCAAGGGAACAGCAGGGGGGCTGGCAGTGACCCCAGAAGGATCACTGTCCCCAGGAGGAACAGCAGAGGGTGTGGCAGTGACCCCAGAAGGATCACTGTCCCCAAGGGAACAGCAGAGGGTGTGGCAGTGACCCCAGAAGGATCACTGTCCCCATGGGAACAGCAGGGGAGCTGGCAGTGACCCCAGAAGGATCACTGTCCCCAAGGGAACAGCAGGGGAGCTGGCAGTGACCCCAGAAGGATCACTGTCCCTAAGGGAACAGCAGGGGAGCTGGCAGTGACCCCAGAAGGATCACTGTCCCCAAGGGAACAGCAGGGGAGCTGGCAGTGACCCCAGAAGGATCACTGTCCCCAAGGGAACAGCAGGGGAGCTGGCAGTGACCCCAGAAGGATCACTGTCCCCAAGGGAACAGCAGGGGAGCTGGCAGTGACCCCAGAAGGATCACTGTCCCCAAGGGAACAGCAGGGGAGCTGGCAGTGACCCCAGAAGGATCACTGTCCCCAAGGGAATCAACATCTGCTTGGGACACTGCACTAATTAGGCTGAGCCTACCAAAGCTGGCACAAGGACCAGGGAGCTGCAAGTCCCATCCAGCCTGGCCTTGGACATTTCCAGGGGTCCAGGGGCAGCCACAGCTTCTCTGGGAATTCCACCCCAGCCCTCAGCACCCTCCCAGCAGGAACTCCTTCCCAACATCCCACCTACCCATTCCAGTCTGTGCATCTTTATCTCACCACCAATTTCCATGGGAGAACTTGTTTTCCATCAAATCTCTCCCTCTGGAGCATTAAGGGAGCTTTTCCCAATGAATTCCCAAGAGGAAAATGCCTGACTCAGCCCCTCCAGGGCTGGCACTGGAAGGATGCTGCTGCTGCCACCCTGCAGGGAATGCCAGGGCACTGAGCCCAGGGTGGCACTGCTGCTGCAGGAGGGGGCAGCTCCTGCTGGGTGCCCTGAGCTGCTCTGCTGGACAGTTCCCTCTCCTCCCTGGGCAACTCTGGGCAGAGATCCCACCCTGATCCCTTCTCCTGCCCCATGATGGGGGCACAGGGTGGCACCTCCACAGGGAATTTCCTGCCACAGCCACAGCAGTGCCCAGGAGAACAGGGAGAGAGGAGCTCCAAGCCCTTCCCAGCCATTATGGACCTGAGCTCAGGTTCTGAGGGGCACTTTTTCCCAGTTGAAGCTGGTTTTAGGGAAAGCACACCATGAATCCCAGAATCCCTGAGGCTGGAAAAGCCCTTTGGGGTCACTGAGCCCCAGCTGTGCCCAATGCCCACCCTGTCCCCAGCCCAGAGCCCCGAGTGCCACCTGCAGGAACGCCTGGGACACCTCCAGGGATGGGCACTGCAAACCTCCCTGGGCAGTGCCAAGGCCTGACCCCTTTCCATGGGGACAAAGGCAGCCCAGGCTCCAGGATGGCACAGGGACACAGGGACTGAGCCCTCAGCCCACACTCCATCCCCAGGAACACCCCTGGACTCCACAGCTCCCTCTCAGATGACTCAAGGTGTCAAATACCAGGATCAGTCCCAGGAGCAGCCACCAGAACTGAGCACCCAGAACCACAGAGCTCGTCCTCATTACTGGGAATTAATTGGTTCCTCAATGAGGAACTCCACAGGCCCAGGTCAGAAATCCCCCAGTGCTGGGCTGATCCCACAGGGGAGGGGGATTCCAGCCCTTTGCTCAGGTGAGACCCCACCTGCAAAGCAGCCCTGGGCCAACAGCAGCAGGGCCTGGAGCTGCTGCAGGGCTGGAGCCCCTCAGCTCCCAGGGAGCCAGGCTGGGAGAGCTGGGGGTGCTCACCTGGACAGGAGAGGAACACAGAGATATCTCAGAGCCCCTGGCAGGGCCTGCAGGGGCTCCAGGAGAGCTGCAGAGGGACTGGGGACAAGGCCTGCAGGGACAGCACCCAGGGAATGGCTCCCAGTGCCAGAGGGCAGCCATGGATGGGATCTTGGCAATGAGGAATTCCTGGCTGGGCTGCAATTGCCAGAGCAGCTGGGGCTGCCCCTGATCCCTGGCAGTGCCCAAGGCCAGGCTGGGCACTGGGGCTGGAGCAGATGGGACAGTGGGAGGTGTCCCTGCCATGGCAGGGGTGGCACTGGGGGGCTCTGGGGTCCCTCCCACCCAAACCATTCCAAGACAAAGGACAGGGAGATGTTCCTACCTTCAGTAGAAGTTTCTTCAAATGTGAAATCTCCTCCACGGACAGAGAAACATTTGGGTTACAGTTCCTGGAATAGACCCAGCCTCAGGAAATGGTTTTCATCCAGTGTGAATTCCTTTGCAAGCTTCCAATCCTGGAAAAGATTTTTCAAAGTTACTAATAAGCAAAGGTACCTGAGGGCCAAAGGCTTCTATTTTTTCCCTAAATGAACTTTCACAGAATCTTTCACTCAAAGGAAGATCACAGGGACTGACAGTCCCTGCCAAGGAATCCCCAATCAGGGCACTCAGGACCCTCCCAGTTATCCCAGTTCCCCCCTCCTGCAGCACTGGGCAAATGTGAACTGCCCAGCCCAGGCAGTGCCCAAGGCCAGGTGGGTGAGGCTCAGAACAAACACAGACAGAGCAAGGGGAGCACAGGGGAAGAGCTGAGCCTGGCTCAGCCCATGAGCTCCCCCACAACTCCAGAGCTGGGCTTAACCAACCTCCTGAGATCCAGGAACTCCTGGTGTGCTGTGGGACACACCCAGACAGAGACCAACCAGCAGCAGGTCCCCACATGGAATGGAAATTCAATGTCATGTGAATAGAAATTTATTTCCTCATCATCCAATCAGTGATTAATTAACTGCAGGTACAACATTAACCCAAACCAAGGGCATTGATCTGAACAAAAACTGTTCAGGCTTTTATTTGTAAACTTTGTCACCCTTTTCCCCAGAACCTGTGCCCAAAAGTCTTTGACAGAGTCCCAGATTCAGAGAGTTTGGAAAAGCCCTCCCAGCCCATCCAGCCCCAGCTGTGCCCAATGCCCACCCTGTCCCCAGCCCAGAGCCCCGAGTGCCACCTCCAGGAATGCCTGGGACACCTCCAGGGATGGGCACTCCAGAGCTCCCTGGGTAGTGCCAAGGCCTGACCCCTTTCCATGGGCAAATTCCTGCTGGTGTCCCCCCAGCCCCTACCCTGGCCAGGCCTGAGGCTGTTCCCTGTCCTCCTGTCCCTGTCCCCAGGACAGAGCCAGACCCCTGCCATGAGCAGGGACACCTCCAACAAGAACCTGCTCAGCAATTCTCTGCTGGGCCACAAACACCAAGAGTTCCACAAAATCCTGCACAGCTCTGGCTGCAATGGACACTGATGCTTTGGAGAGATCAGGGCTGGAAGAGCCATGGAAGAACACACGGAAATCTCACAGTGCACAGGGGAAGGGGGGACAGGGAGCAATGGGGGGTGGAGGGGAGAACTTGTCTTAGTCTCAGTTGGCTCTGCACCCCACAGCCAGGGAGTCCTGGGATGGTTTGGGTGGGAGGGACTCCAGTGCCACCCCAGCCATGGCAGGGACACCTCCCACTGTCCCATCTGCTCCAGCCCCAGTGCCCAGCCTGGCCTTTGGCACTGCCAGGGATGCAGGGGCAGCCCCAGCTGCTCTGGGCACCTGTGCCAGGACCTGCCCACCCTGCCAGGCAGGAATTTGTTCCCAATATCCAACCTGAGGCCCTGTCCATCAGTTCCCACAGGCACTGCACGTCCCTGCACAGCGAGGACACCGAGGGATCCAGCCTGGCCCAGCCCAGCAACCCCGAGCTCTGGCACATCCTCATGGGAACAGCCCAGAGAGCCTCCAGGGACACCCAGACACAGCTGCCACCCCTGTGTCCCTGCCATGGCACCACAGCCAGCACTGCTGCCACCCCCGTGTCCCTGCCATGGCACCACAGCCAGCACTGCTGCCACCCCCATGTCCCTGCCATGGCACCACAGCCAGCACTGCTGCCAGTCCTGTGTCACTGCCATGGCACCACAGCCAGCACTGCTGCCACCCCTGTGTCAGTGCCATGGCACCACAGCCAGCACTGCTGCCAGTCCTGTGTCACTGCCATGGCACCACAGCCAGCACTGCTGCCACCCCCGTGTCCCTGCCATGGCACCACAGCCAGCACTGCTGCCACCCCTGTGTCACCACAGCCAGCACTGCTGCCACCCCTGTGTCAGTGCCATGGCACCACAGTCAGCACTGCTGCCACCCCTGTGTCAGTGCCATGGCACCACAGCCACCACCCCGTGTCACTGCTGTGTCACCACAACCAGCACTCCTGCCACCACCACGTGTCACTGCTGTGTCACTTCAGCCAGCACTCCTGCCACCATCCTATATCACTGCTGTGTCACCTCAGCCAGCACTCCTGCCACCACCCCATGTCACTGCTGTGTCACCTCAGCCAGCACTCCTGCCACCACCCCATGTCACTGCTGTGTCACCTCAGCCAGCACTCCTGCCACCACCCCGTGTCACTGCTTTGTCACCAGGACACATCTGCTGGCCAAGGGACACGCCTGGTGACAGCAGCAGCTGCTGGCAGTGCTGCCCAGGGCCAGGGGGCTGGCACAGCCCCTGATGATCACATTTCCCTCATCCAGCCCCACTCCCTCCCTCCCCAGCCCTGCCGAGGTGCCAGCACCCCCAGGGCAGCACGGACAGAGCTGTGTCCCCTCAGGAGGGACAGTGGCCAAACGCCCACAGAACTCAGCCCAAGGTTGGTGGGAGTGACACCCAAAGCAGAGCAGGAGGCTGCTGGTCTGCACTCCTTCCATGCCACAGCAGCTGGGCCCAAACACCCAAACACACACAGAGAGCAGGGGCTGCCACTGGGAAGGCACGGCCCAAATAATGTGAACACATTGAAAAGATCAACCAACAGTGAAAGCCAATTTTGTATAAATGAGGGGACCATAGAATGGGTTGGGTGGGACCTTAAAGTGCACCCAGTGCCAGCCCTGCCATGGCAGGGACACTCTGCAGTGTCCCAGGGTGTCCCAAGCCCCAGTGTCCAGCCTGGCCAGGATGGGGTCAGAGGTTTCAGGGATGTAGCTCAGCTCCAGCACATGAATGCAGTCAGAGTGTGGGGCAGCTTTTCCACACCCCTGTGTGCCAATACCCCGTGAACAGAGCCCACCTTGCCCACCTTGCCCACCTTGGCCACACCTTCCATGCCTTAGGACAGATGGCCCCAAGATACTCCACAGGAACACGGAATGGAATCCACTTCCCATGGAGTCCACTCAGGCAAGCAAGGACAGCTCATTACTGAACAGAGTAAAACCCACTGAAAACCTCTCCAGTGCCTTTGGAAGAGCATTCACACATCAGCAAGTCACGAACAACTGCTCAGTACATCCCAGCTCCCCTCCCAAGCCCTCCTCAGGAACTTCCACCTGGAGCAGCCCTGCTGGAGGACCTGCAGAGCCCAGGAGGAGCAGAGCTGCTGTTCTGTGCCTGTTCTGTGCCTGTTCCAGTGCCTGTTCCGTGCCTGTTCCTGTGCCTGTTCTGTGTCTGTTCCTGTACCTGTTCTGTGCCTGTTCTGTGCCTGTTCTGTGTCTGTTCCTGTGCCTGTTCCTGTGCCTGTTCTGTGCCTGTTCTGTGCCTGTTCCAGTGCCTGTTCTGTGTCTGTTCCTGTGCCTGTTCTGTGCCTGTTCCTGTGCCTGTTCTGTGCCTGTTCTGTGCCTGTTGTCTGGCTGTTCTGTGCCTGTTCTGTGCCTGTTCCTGTGCCTGTTCCTGTGCCTGTTCTGTGCCTGTTCCAGTGCCTGTTCTGTGCCTGTTCCAGTGCCTGTTCTGTGCCTGTTCTGTGCCTGTTCTGTGCCTGTTCCTGTGCCTGTTCTGTGCCTGTTCTGTGCCTGTTCCTGTGCCTGTTCCTGTGCCTGCTCTGTGCCTGTTGTCTGGCTGTTCTGTGCCTGTTCTGTGCCTGTTCTGTGGCTGTTCTGTGCCTGTTCTGTGCCTGTTCCAGTGCCTGTTCTGTGCCTGTTCTGTGCCCGTTCTGTGCCCGTTCTGTGCCCGTTCTGTGAGGACGTGTGCCAGGTGCTGTGTGTGTAACACATCCCTGCTGGACACAGGGGTCACAGCCCATCCCAGAGCCTGCAGCAGGACCCCAGCAGGGACAGGGGTGGGCTCTGGCACAGCCTGGGTCCTTCCCTGGGCCCCTCTGCTGAAGGGAGCTGGGAATTCAGCACCCAGCACATGGATGGAAGCACAGAACTGTCCTTGGACCCATGGAATGTCCTGGGCTGGAGGGGATCCACAGGGATCCCCTGCAGACCCCTCAGATCCCACCCCTGGGAGAGCTGTCCAAACCCTCCTGCAGCTCTGGCAGCCTCGGGGCAGCACCATGCCCTGCTCAGTGCCCAGCAGCCTCTGGGCAACAGCCTGGTCCTGAGATCCCACCTGACCCTCATGCCAGGGGCTCCTCCTGCTCTGTGCCTGGGGAAGCTGGGAGAAGGGATGGACAGGGGCTGCAGTGCCCATGAACCAGGAGAAGGAATGGACAGGGGCTGCAGTGCCCATGAACCAGGAGAAGGGAGGCACAGGAGCTGCAGTGCCCAAGAACCAGGAGAAGGGATGGACAGGGGCTGCAGTGCCCATTCCCTGGGCAGAAGGGAGGCACAGGGGCTGCAGTGCCCATTCCCTGGGCAGAAGGGATGCACAGGAGCTGCAGTGCCCATTCCCTGGGCAGAAGGGATGCACAGGAGCTGCAGTGCCCATTCCCTGGGCAGAAGGGAGGCACAGGGGCTGCAGTGCCCATTAACCAGGAGAAGGGATGCACAGGGGCTGCAGTGCCCATGAACCAGGAGAAGGGATGGACAGGGGCTGCAGTGCCCATGAACCAGGAGAAGGGATGCACAGGGGCTGCAGTGCCCATTCCCCTGGCAGAAGGGATGCACAGGGGCTGCAGTGCCCATTCCCTGGGCAGAAGGGATGCACAGGGGCTGCAGTGCCCCTTCCCCAAGACAAATCCATACCCACCATTGCCCTGAGCCAGCTACAAGGAAAAGGTTCTTTGCCTGCAAAAGGAACTGGTAAAGGATGAGGAGAATCAGGAATTCCTCAATAAAAACAATCAAAAGGTCCATGTAACCCTTAACAGAATTCCTGCCTTTCCCATACATCCCATGGAACATCCCAGGAGGCAGCAGTGGGATGGGAGCATTTGGAAAAGGACAGGCACATATAAAATCCAGCTATTTTTAACAAAATTTAAAGTCTTCCCACTGCCTCAGTTACTTTATCATGGTTGATCAGAACTATCAGCCCAGATGAGCTAAATTCAACCTTTTATATAAGTTAGAACTTCCCTCAAGATTTTGGTGATAAAGGAAGAGTTTGAGCTGTTGGAATTAAGGAAAAGCAGCATTTCCCAGGGTACCTGCACTGCTGACAGAACAGAACAACCACAAACTATTCCCTAATCAATGTCCACTCACATCCATTTTGGGATTGATTCAGCCTCTTCCCACCTGCTTTAAGAGCAGCCCCAACAAAATCCCAGAATCCCTGAGGTGAGAAAGCCCTCCCAGCCCATCCGCTCCAAACTGTGCCCAATGCCCACCTGAGTGCCACCTCCAGGAATTCCCTGGACACCTCCAGGGATGGGCACTCCTAACCTCCCTGGGCAGCTCCTGCCATGGCTAAATACACTCAAAGGGAAGAATTACCCCAGCCTAAAGCAGTTGGACCTTCCAGCTTCTTCCCTCCAGCAGAAGTGAGTGATGCAAAGTCTGGGAAAAACGGTCCAGAGCTTTTCCCATGTTGGGGTTTTATACCATCAACACCTGCATTGATTTTCTGAACTTGGGGGTTTATGACACCTGCAGCTCTTCCCTAACCCTCCTTGTCTCTGCCAGGAATTCAGGGATTACAGGGAGGAGGAGCTGTAAAACCACCCAGGCACTGCCCCATGCTCAGCCAGAACGGCCAAGGGACACAAACAGCACCTGAGCAGGACGGGCACCCCAGACAGTCCTGGTGACTCCCAACCCACACACACCTGCAGCACCCTGACTGCACACAGCCAGGGGCACAAACAGCACCTGAGCAGGATGGGCACCCCAGACAGTCCTGGTGACTCCCAACCCACACTCCTGCAGCACCCCTGACTGCACACAGCCAGGGGCACTGCGATGGGCTCTGGGCTCTGCTGCTTCCTCATTTCCAGCAAATAAATAAATAAACACATATATACATACATAAAGATCCTTCCACCAACTCTTCTGAACCTCAGCCCTAATTCAGGAATTGAAATCTTCCCAGAGGCACCGGTTCTAACAGTAAATAAACAACAGCTGACACAAACTGCTGGCCAGAGTCCAGAGAGCACCGAGCTGCTCCAGGGCTGCAGCCAGGCTGGGAGGGCTGGGGGTGCTCACCTGGACAGGAGAAGGCTCCAGGGAGAGCTCAGAGCCCCTGGCAGGGCCTGCAGGGGCTCCAGGAGAGCTGCACAGGGACTGGGGACAAGGGGGTGCCCATGGCAGGGACACCTCCCACTGTCCCATCTGCTCCAGCCCCAGTGCCCAGCCTGGCCTTGGGCACTGCCAGGGATCAGGGGCAGCCCCAGCTGCTCTGGAATTCCAGCCAGGAATTCCCCATTCCCAATACCCACCTCACCCTGCCCTCTGGCAGTTTCCTGGAGTTCCTGTTCCATCCCCATGGAGGAGCAGCCAGCCCAGCCCTCTGTGCTCCCAGCCTCAGCTCATCCCTAAATCCACTCCTGGCAAACACCACTTCACCTCTTCCTTCATCACCTCAGGGTCACAGCAACAGCAAATTTCTTTTCCTCTGCATGTGGACATTTGGAAAACGATATGCAAATCATGAGATCCCTGGAATGATCCTGGTAACTGGAGAAGCCACCAAGACCAGTTACTATTTTAAACTCTTGGCCAAGCTCTGGGAATCTTCCACAGGAGCTGATCCAGCACACAACCAGCACCTTGTGCTGCCAGAGCCTGCTCCAAATCTTTTCAAATCTGCATGGAGCTGTGCCAGGGCAGGGATAGCATGGGCAGCAGGAAAGGCTCCACTGCAGAGGGTGCTGGGCACTGCCCAGGCTGCCCAGGGAACGGGCACAGCCCCAGAGCTCCAGGAGGGTTTGGGCAGCGCTCCAGGGATGCCCAGGCTGGGATTGCTGGGGTGTCTGTGCAGGAGCTGGATCTGTGATCCCTGTGGGGGCCCCTCCTGCCCTGCAGACTCCCTGGTCCTTGAGAGGGAAGCAAACACTGTCCAGAATTCAGAGCACCCTGGGAATGTCCCAGCTCAGCCTGGTGGGGGCTGCAGGCACATCTGAGTCCTCCTCCTGTGGGTGCTGGACAAGGGAACATGAAGTGACCATCCTGCAGGAATTCAGCAGGAATTCCCCATGGAAAGGGGTCAGGCCTTGGCAGGGGCTGCCCAGGGAGCTTTGCAGTGCCCACCCCTGGAGGTGTCCCAGGCATTCCTGCAGGTGGCACTCGGGCTCTGGGCTGGGGACAAGGTGGGCATTGGGCACAGCTGGGGCTCAGTGATCCCAAAGGGCTTTTCCAGCCTTGGTATTTCTGGGATGCTGGGATTCAGTCTGCCAGGGGAATCATGAGCTGCTCAGTGATTTCAGAGCTCTCTCAACCTCCTCAGGCTCCCACCTCAGACTCCTGAGCAGCACACTCTGTCTCTGCTTCCAAGATGGAACAATTCCCATGCTCATCTTTAACACAGCAAAGACTGAATCCAAGACCTTGGTGGGTTTCTCTTCAGAGGAATGGTGGAGGCACCAAGGATGCTGAGAAACTCCAAAAGAGGAAAGGAAATGCTTCCTACACACACCCTGGAGCTGAAGGCCAGGCTGGATGGGGCTGGAGCAGCCTGGCACAGTGCAGGTGTCCCTACCATGGCAAGGGTGGCACTGGGGGGCTCTGGGGTCCCTCCCACCCACAGCAGCCTGGGATTCCACAATTCCATGAACCCAGCCCCTCTGTTCCCAAACCACACCGTGCCAGAGCCCATCCTGTGCAGCCATGAGGAACAGCCAAGGGACAGGACCTGTGCAAGGCTCTCCCCCAGGGGCAGCTCTGGGACACCCTCCCAAGGGGCAGCACAAAGTTAAAGCAGCTCCTTTGGCATCAGGATTTACAGAACTCATTCAGCACCTTTCCCTTTGCTCCCTGCCTCTCTCACTTGCTCAGTTCTTTTTGGGATCCCTGACTAAAGGCAAAGCAGGACACAGCAGAGGCCTGGAGGCAGTGAGCCCAACTCACTGGGGGCTCATCACTGCTACTCACCCCCAAAAGAGGCACCTCAGCTCCCTGAGACATTCCCTGGCCCAAGCTGCTGACTGAAAACCACTGGGATACACTTAAAATTCACAGATACAATTTCAACCAAAATATTTCACCAGTTTGCCAAGAATCTCCTTTTGTTTCCCCCTTGTGAGCTATGAAGACGAATTTCTTCATTATTCCTCAATATCTGACAAATTAAAGAGATCTCTGCATTTGCATTACAAAATCCTGGCACCATTAAGGTTGGAAAAGCCCTCCAAAGCCATCCAGTCCAGGGATGGGCACTGCAAAGCTCCCTGGGCAGCTGTGCCAGGGCTGCACAGCCCTTCCCAGGAGGAATTTCCCTAAAGATCCCCCCTGAGCTGCCCTGGCCCAGCCTGAGGCCGTTCCCTCTGCTCCTGTCCCTGTTCCCTGGGCTGTCCCCTCCTGGCAGGGACTTGTGCAGAGCCACCAGGGCCCCCTGAGCCTCCTTTGCTGCAGGCTCAGCCCCTTCCCAGCTCCTTCAGCCCTCCTGGGGCTCCATCCCCTCCCCAGCCCCATTCCCTGGACACTGCAGCCCCTGCAGGGCTCTCCTGAGCTGCCCCCAGGATTCCAGGGGGTCCCTGGGCAGGGCCAGCACAGGGGGCAGTGCCAGCCCTGGGGCCGTGCCCACCCTGGGGCTGCCCCAGCCCGGGGCCCATCGCCCTCCTGCCCCCCTGGGCTCGTGCCCAGCCCCTGGCACAGCCCCCCAGGGCCTTTCCCAGCTCTCCAGCCCCCTGTCCCAGCCTGGAGTGCCCCAGGGGCAGCACCTGGCACCTGGCCTGGCTGTCCCCATTCCCTGCAGAGCTCCCACCCAGCTCGGTGCCACCCGAGGCTCCCTGGCCCCCAGCAGGAAGGCACAGGGGGACACTGCTCTGCATGGAAAGGGCTGTGCTGAGCTTTTAACAAAAACCTGCCCCTGGCAATAAACCCTCGAAGGGCTCCGTGTTGGACAAATGTACACCCCAAATAAAGAGCTCCTTCTGATCCTTCTAGGCCTCTGAAGCTCCCAAAGACAGAGATGATATCAGGAGTACTCTGTTTTGATCATCAACCTTATCCTCACCCAGCATCTCGTTAAGCAGCCTCCTAATTGCTGCCCTACCCCATGCTAAAGACAGAATTTGCACAGCTTCTTGATTTAAATGTTACTTTTTTAATTAACTGCTCCACACCCAGACACGAAAAAAACGAAACCACAGCACTTCAAAGGTTGCAGGAAAAAGCTGCAGAAAAGGATCCCAAACGCTCTGGGAACAGAACAGCACAAAAAGGGTTTTTTTACCAGCTCAGCTGGCACACATGGAGCTCAATACATCCCTAAAATTCACCTCTGTGGGCTGCTGGGCTCCCATCAGCTCCGAGGGCAGAGGAATCTCCCAGGCTGTGATCTGTATTTCAGCAGTAATTCAGCAGCACTGGTGTTTCCAGCTGCTCCTCTCTGCTGACCCCACGGAAGCAACAGCAGCCCCAAGGAACCCCGGGGGGACTCGGGGCTTCCCATTTCACACGAACCTTCGAGTGGGAGATTTGCAACTGCACTCGAATGTTAACCCAGCAAAACAAACTCCGGGCTGCTCGAAGCGTTGGTTTCCGTCCCTCGCAGGACTGCAGACTCCTCCCTCTCGGCCTGCCTGCATCGCTGTGATGCTGCTGGGGCTGGCTACTCTGCTCCAAGCACCAAGTGACATTTTCTGCCGGGTCAGCCCCACAGAAATCGAGCCCATGAGCAGACTGGGATCTCCGGGCAGGGTGCTGGTTTGCACTGGGTGCACAAGCAGCGTTTCACAGACATCCCACTTTGTCCTTCCTGGACCTCGGCTGTTTTATCTTTGCTGCCCACACAGACAGGTGACGTTACAAAAGGCAGCTCTGTGCTCACACTGAGGGCCAGCATTTGCAAACTGAGATTTCCTGCTGCACCCCACGGGGAGATCAAGGGCTGCCCGTTCCACAGACGCCTGTTTGATCAACACAGGGCCTGGAGTGAGCCACAGGAACAACTGCAGTGCTGCTTTCCTGCTCCTTCACCCCAGTTCAAAGCTCCCAAGGTGAGCTTGTGGCTGTACCTGCACCAGAACAGCCCAGCCTGTCACACACTGCAGCTCCTACCAGAATATTCCAATGCTCCTCCACTCAATGGACCCAGAACTGAGGCCCCAGCGAAGCAGAGCCCTCAAACAGGACATTAAATAAATGTATTTTCATGTCCTCAAGCTTGCAGGGCATTACAGACACAGTGCATGCAAAGGTTAAGAAGTTTTGCAGTTAAAATTCAGAAGGAGTTCAGAATGGCTGAGGCTGGAAAAAGAGCATCCAGTCCCAGCTGTGCCCAATGCCCACCCTGTCCCCAGCCCAGAGCCCCGAGTGCCACCTCCAGGAATGCCTGGGACACCTCCAGGGATGGGCACTGTAAACCTCCCTGGCCAGCCCCTGCCAAGGCCTGACCCCCCTTCCACAGAGGAATTCCTCCCTCTTCACCCAATTCCTCAGAATTGGGTAAAATTTCTTTCCCAAGCACCACCAGGCTGCTCTCCCTGCATGGCACCACTTAAGCTCTATTTATGAGCCAGGCTTCATCCATCATAAAACATCCTGAAAGGAGAACATCCCTGGGAACTCTCAGACCCACCCTGCAGAGCTCCATGGGACTCACCTGGACAAAGAAACATCAAAGCTCAACCTGCTCTGGGAACCCCCAAACCAGCAGGACACACTCCTGATCTGAGGCCACGGCTTGCTGGGTATTAAAAAATTGGTTTCCTTTGCCATGCAGTATTAGCAGCAAAAATACAACCAGCTGGATCATACCCCCAAACTGGCTTCCAACATTGCTGCAGGAATGTCTGGGCAGGGAGTGAGGAAGGATGGAGCAGCAGGAAGGGGACAGCATTCCAGCTGAAATGTCCATCCAACCAGGCCCTGGAGCACCAATCCAAGGAGTCACTCACACTGTGACTGAACTCCCTCAGTCATAACCAAAACCACTCACAAAACCCGTGGAATCTGTAGGGTGAGTGTTTCAAAAGACTGAAAAGGATGACATTGTTTTTCCAAGCTTAATAAAGAATCCTAGAGATTGGATCAACATTGGGAAAATAACTGAACCCCCACCTTGCACAAGGGATCACCAGCAGTTCTCCTGGGTGGGGCTGGAGTGCCCTGGGACAGTGAAGGTGTCCCTGCCCCTGGCAGGGCCTTTAAGGCCCCAAACCACCCTGGGATCCTGTGATTCCCCAGGACTCTGAATGGGCCAACCCACAGGAACTGCAGTGAACTCCTCAGCAGGAATTGCCCCAAAACATCAAAACCTAAACCCAGCAGGGCACTGCTCCTTTCAGCAGGGCCTGGAGATGCTCCTGCTTCCCCCAGCACCAGCCTTGCTGGTTGGCTGGTGCTGATCCCACCTGCTTTTCCCAAAATAACACATTCCTGACCAGGGCACTGTCCACAGCTCCAAACAAACTGGGATTACACAACAGGATGTTCCCCACATGGCCAAAGTCTCCCATGCCCACCAGGTGATCCCCTCGGAAACCTCCAGCACAGATCCAAACTCCAAGGATACACTCAATACCTCTCCTTGCTTTTCTCTTCTAAAACTAAAAATAACTCAACAGTTTTGTTCTTGGGGACTGCACTGCTTCATTTCAGCATTTGCTTCCAGATATTTGAGAAAACAGCACAAAGAAGCTCAAAGAACCCCGGGATCCCTGGGGCTGGGAAAGCCCTCCCAGCCCATCCATCCCCAGCTGTGCCCAATGCCCACCCTGTCCCCAGCCCAGAGCCCTGAGTGCCACCTCCAGGAATGCCTGGGACACCTCCAGGGATGGGCACTCCAGAGCTCCCTGGGAAGCCCCTGCCAAGGCCTGACCCCTTCCCATGGGGAAATTCCTGCTGATGCCCCAAATTCAGCTGTCCAAAATGCAGTGGCCATTTGTTTTCCTGCAAGACACAACACTCCTGAGCAGAGCTGCTGCTGGACAAGGAGGGCAAAGCAGGAGCAGGGAGGCCATGGACACACGGGATCCCCACAGCAGCATCACTGCCCTGACCAGTTATTTCATGTGTCAGAACAAAGGGGACAGAAGGGAAGGAAAAACTGAAACTGCCTCTTTTGCAAGAGGAAGTTACAGTGTAACAGCCATGAAATTGGGTGTGCAGTCACTGCTGGCACCCCATCCCAAACCCCACCAACATCTGGCACCCTAAAGCCCCTTACAGCTTTTGGAAACTCCTGTGCTCCCTCATCCTTGAGTTTCCAGAGCCCTCAGTCACACACAGCAGCCTGGGACCAGCCAGAATTAAATAAACTTTCTCTAGAGCAGAAAGAAAAAACTCAGTAAAATATTGATAAACTTCTTCTGAGCTCTGGGTCCTCCCCATGCCAGGCACTGAAGCAGGAGGGGAAACCCTGTCCTCTGCATGAAGGACCCCAGAGCCCCTGCAGTGCCACCCTGCCATGGCAGGGACACCTCCCACTGTCCCATCTGCTCCAGCCCCAGTGCCCAGCCTGGCCTTGGGCACTGCCAGGGATCAGGGGCAGCCCCAGCTGCTCTGGCAATTGCAGCCCAGCCAGGAATTCCTCATTGCCAAGATCCCATCCATGGCTGCCCTCTGGCACTGGGCAGCCATTCCCTGGGTGCTGTCCCTGCAGGCCTTGTCCCCAGTCCCTCTGCAGCTCTCCTGGAGCCCTGCAGGCCCTACCAGGGGCT
Source organism: Geothlypis trichas (assembly GCA_009764595.1). Lineage (NCBI taxonomy): Eukaryota > Metazoa > Chordata > Aves > Passeriformes > Parulidae > Geothlypis > Geothlypis trichas. The sequence goes on along the minus strand of CM019904.1, from coordinate 73,989,700 downwards.
CTGAGCTCTCCCTGGATCCTTCTCTTGCCCAGGTGAGCACCCCCAGCTCTCCTGACCTGGCTGCAGAGCAGAGGGGCTCCAGCCCCTCCGTGGCCTCTCTGGGCTCACTGCAGCAGCTCCAGGTCCCTGTGCTGTCGGGAGCTGCAGGCTCCCAGAGGCAGCAGCAGAAGTTCCCAGCGAGGGGAGGTGTCTGGGTCCTGCCCCCTGTGAGCCCGGCACAGGCACAGCCACACCAGGAACACGCTGCACCACGGTGCTGCCAGCGCCATCCAGCCACGCCCTGGTTAAATGCCAGGCCGGCCCTGGCCCTGTCCCTGTGCCCCTCCTGGCTGCCCGTGCCCGTGCCGTGCCTGGTGCCAGCGCTGCCATGCGCTCCAGCTGCGGAGCTGCCGGTGCTGGCCCCGTGCCCGCGGCCGTGCCGCTGCCATCCCGCACGGACGCGGTGCCAGCGCAGGGCAGCCTGGCCCCCTGCCCGCTCCTGGCACGGGGCAACCCTGCCCTTCGTCCTCTGCCTCGGGGACGCAGGGGACAGTTTGCAACCTGTGAGCTCACAGGCTCAATTATCCTTCTCAAAGAAAAGAAATCCATCTTAACATAAAAGAATTCAATTAAACGGCGTCCCGGGGGATCCGCGAGGGAAGGGAACACAAACAAACAGCAAAGGAAACACAACCTGCTCATCCCAGCCCTCTGCACAGCCCAGCAAGGAGCTGGAGCGAGCTGCAGGCTGTGCAGGGCTATGGGAACAGGGGGAAAGGAAGACACTGCCACATGGAAGAAACCCCCAAATGTCACAGCAGAGCCAGCGGTGCGTTCTCTGAGGTGTGACAGAACTCGGTCCTCACAAGGAATTGAAGGCAAAACTGAAACTGAAGCAGCTTCTTGTGTTCTACTTCCTTCTTCCTTCCTGTGGCTGCAGCAGCCAGACCATCCCCACTCCTGCAGCTCTGTGCCTCTCCCAGTGCCAGGCTCTGCTCTGCTGCCACTGCTCCGAAAGCTGCCCAGGGAAATCAGAATCAAAGTGACTCCGGAGCCACCAGGGTCACTCCAGGCCGCAGAGCTGTGAGCAGCAGCAAACTGCAGGACTGAAATCCCCCTGCAAGCCCAGGTTCCAAACACAGGCACCCTGCAGTGCAGCAGGGGCACTGCCAGCCCCACACCAACCCTGGGCTGAGCACTCCACAGGTCTGGGAAGTTTCCCTGCAAAGCCAAAGTTCCACCTGGCTCCAGCTCCTTTCAGCACCCTCACAGGTGACCTGGATGCAGCCTGAGGGGACACCAGGGAAGTGTGCAGATGGTACAAACTGGGAGGAGCTGCTGCCTCCCCTAAGGCAGACAGGCCCTGCAGAGACCTGGACAAATCCAAGGCTGGCAACCACCAGCAGTGAGAGGTTTAACACAGGCAGGTGCTGGATTCTGCAGCTGGACCGGGGCAGCCCTGGATGCACCCACAGCTGGGATGGGGAGGCTGGAGAGCAGCTCTGGAAAGGGGCCTGGTCCTGGTGGATGGCAAGGGGGACCTGAGTCAGCTGTGCCCTGGTGCCAGGAGGGACACCCCTGTCTCGGGGGGCATCAGGACAGCAGCAAGGGAGGGGATTGTCCTGCTCTGCACTGGGGAGGCCTCACCTCCACTCCTGGGACTGGGCACCTCAATGTACGAAACAACAAAAGCTCCTGGGGAGCATCCAAAGGAGGGACACGGGGATGGGGAATGGTCTGGAGGGGCCATATGAGGAGCAGCTGAGGGCACCTGGAATGTCCAGCTGGAGGAGACTGAGCTCAGACCTCTCCAGGGGCTGCAGCCTCATCCCAAGGGGCAGCTCTGATCTCTGCTCCCTGAGAGCAGGGACAGGAGCCAAGGAATGGCTGGAGCTGTGCCAGGGAGGGTCAGGCCAGAGAGCAGGAAAGGTTCTGTCCTGAGGGTGCTGGGCACTGCCCTGGCTCCCTGGGGAACGGGCACAGCCCCGGGGCTGCCCGAGCTCCCCTCCCAGGGATGTAATTCCCTCCCTGGGATTGTCTGTGCAGGGCCAGGAGCTGATCTGTGATCCCTGTGCTCCCTTCCAGCTCAGCAAACTCTGAGCAAAGCTGTGCCAGAGAAGCTTTTCACTCTGCCTGGGGCAGGGAAGAGCTCTGAGCCCTGCCTGCCCCCAGTGACTCCCTGCCCTTTGCCATTTCACCAGAAGGTTTTCCCTTCATGCCTTCCAGCTTCCCCTCCTGCCCAGATGATCCCGGTGTCCTCAGGCACCCCGGGCAGGCTCCAGGGGAAGGAATGGGGTGTGTGGGTACCGTGACACCGGGGACAGCCACCCAGAGCTCCCAGCTCTCCGGTGACAGGTGGACACAGCAGAGACAGACTGAGAAGGACGAGGAGGAGCAATCCCAGCCCAGCAGCTGCAGAGCTGCCAGCTCAGGCTGAGGAGCTGCACTTCCTCCTGACAGCACCTCACCCTGCTGCGGTGACAGCCCCCGGTCACGGCTCCGTGCCACGTGGGCTTTGGTTTAAAATGACAATTTTGGTCAGGCTTCAGGCCCTGCAGACGTTTATCACTGTCACTCTCGAGGTGCCCCTGCTCCATCTGGGACTAACAGGCACTAAGAAACACAAAGATGGAACTTCCCACTTCCACACCTCATCCAACAGCAATATGTGTGGCACTCACATTCCACCTAAATCTGAGCCTTTTTTGTCTGATATTTTCAAGCTTGGCTGCAAAAGCTTCATTTCCTGAGATAACTGATATTTATTTGCCCAAGTTTCCCTCCAAACCG